>VDFB02327617.1:0-69449 GCA_007258455.2 Sequoia sempervirens
CGGCCGTACGCTGACGTCAGCAGTTTGCGAGCGTAAATTTGACGGCCGTCTGGCCGTCGTCGCAAAAAATTGGCACCTTTGCAAAAAATTTTACGACCGCTAGTATATTCTACGCCTCCTCACCGGTATATCCCTTTGCCTATCGAAATATTCGTTGAATCCTACCGGAATATTCTCCGTCAGCATTGGCTGACTGTGGGCCGGTGGTTCACCATATGTCCACGGGTTGGCACTGTGGGCAGTCGGGGGCTGGGCGCATAACGCCCGGTCCCCCATAGGACCGCGGGGGTTGACAGAGGCAGGGGCAGCAGAGGCTAGTGGCGGGCAGAGCAGCGGCGGTGGAATAGGCCCACGAGGCTGAGGACCTGGTCCTCCATACGACCACGACTAAAGGGTCTAAAGCCCTCAGGGGCTGGCAGATGAGCTCGGCAGCTGATGCATGGCAGTGCCGCAGGTGGCTAGCGGCTCTCTGGTGGCGTGGCGGTGGCCGCCCAATGGAGCAGTGGCGACAGGGTCTAAATACATTGGAGGTGCCGGCACACAGATCAAAAATCATGTTTTTTTCAATTTTTTTTAATTTTCGTGCATCAAATTACGTGCTGGGGAGGCCGTGCAGCCCCCCAAACAATTTTTTTTGCCTTTCAGACCAACTTCACCAAAATCGATGAAACGAGAGGCATTCTTAGGGTTTTTGGCCCCTGTGAACGCAATGCTGACCTCCGTTTTTGCTCAAATTGCTCCAAAAAATCCGCTACCCCCAGATCTTGCAAAAAAGATGCCCGTGGAAACCCTAGCATTAGAAACTCACTAAAAGGCCATATCTTCAGATCACGAACAAGCAGCTGCATGCAAGATGGATGCCTGTCACATGCAAAAGATATGAAGAACCAAAAATAATGTTCTGTAAACCTCAAAGTGTAAAATGCATTAAGAGAATCGATGATTACAAAAGAGATCAATCCTTATGAAGGAGATCAAGAAACCCTAAATTTGAAACCCTCTTCACCAATTTGTAAATCCTTATGAGGGATTGATCTGATTGCAAACCTCAAAGTGTAAAATGCATTAAGAGAATCGATGATTACAAAAGAGATCAATCCTTATGAAGGAGGTCAAGAAACCCTAAAAGGGATTCCCTAAATGAAACCCTAGTGTGCACACTTAATAATTAATAATTAATTAATTATTAATGTGCCTAAGTTTAGCTTAAGTAATAAAGAGGAATAAGTGACTTAATTAATTAATCAATATGATATAATTAACTAAACATAATAACTTATTACTCTAACACCCCCCCTTAAGATGAACTTAGGAAGAAGCTAATACACTAGAATAAGATGCATGAAAGCAAAGATGGGTCCCGACAACTAGGCCTGATCAGGTACCCATTTACAAATGCAAGAAAGAGTAAGAGAAGGAAAAACTCAGTGGGACAAAACCCCCCTTACAATGAGATGACATGCTACAAAGAAGCACTGGAAGAACTTTGTAGAGTAACACTGGAACCAAAATCTGGCAAGCAAGGAAAGATATTTCTATCTACTACTGAAATCGGATGAGAGTCACTGATTGACTCAAGGAATCATGAAAAAAGTGACAGTAGACCCGATGCCTCGGAACACTCAAAAAAATCCAAATGGGAACAACCCTGGAATCTATGAAGCAACAAGCAATTATTGAATGATGGATTACTGAAAATGAAGTGCAAAGATGCAAAATGCACCCTCCCAACTGCCAAAAATATCCAAGTAATCGCCAAACAACCCATTGGGCCAAATCTGGACTAAGTGATAAACCTGGGATAGATACAGAAAAAGTGCATGGACAGCAACCTAGAGCTCCTCAATACCTTTCCAACGCTTCAAACGAGGTGAAAAACGAAGATCGTGGCGAAAAGTTATGAGCTCGAAAGCATAAAAAGTACATCTGACTTCAAACAGTAATAAATATAGTAAGATAGAAAAATACTATAAAATAAACTATACCAAATGAAAGTGCTCAGAACTAGCTTTCCGACGATATCTCGTTTGCCCGATTTCGATACTGTATGCCCAAGTTGTGACCAAAAGAAAAAAAACTGCTTCTTTAGGGCAAACTGGGGTTAGGAGGGGGCATATGAGGTTTGGCCGTACGCTGACGTCAGCTGTTCGCGAGCGTAAATTTGATGGCCGTCTGGCCATCGCTGCAAAAAATCGGACCCTTTGCAAAAAAAATTACGGCTGCCGGTATATTCTGTGCCTGCTCGCCGGTATATCCCTTTGCCTGTCGGAATATTCGCTGAATCCTGCTAGAATATTCTCCATCGGCATAGGCTGACTATGGGCCGGCGGTTCGCCATATGTCCATGGGCTGGCGCTATGGGCGGTCGGGGGCTGGGCGCATAGCGCCCGATCCCCCATAGGACCGCGGTGGCGGCACATAGAGCCCGTGGGGGCTGACAGAGGCGGCGGCAGCGGAGGTTGGTGGCGAGCAGAGCGGCAGCGGCGGAATAGGCCCACGGGGTTGAGGACCTAGAACTCCATACGATCACGACTGAAGGGTCTGAAGCCCTCAGGGGTTGGTAGATGAGCTCGGCGGCGCCGCTGGTGGCAGGCGGCTCTTTGGTGGCGCGACGGTGGCCGCCCAGTGGAGCGGTGGCGGCAGGGTCTAAATACATTGGAGGCGCCGGCACACAGATCGAAAATCACATTTTTTCAAATTTTTTTTGATTTTTGTGCATCGAATTACGTGCTGGGGAGGCCGTACGGCCCCCCAAACAATTTTTTTTTTTCCTTTCAGACCAACTTCACCAAAATCGATGAAACGAGAGGCATTCTTAGGGTTGTTGGCCGCTGCGAACACAATGGTGACCTCCGTTTCTGCTCAAACTACTCCAAAAAATCTGCTACCCCCAGATCTTGCAAAAAAGATGCCTATAGAAACCCTAGCATTAGAAGCTCACTGAAAGGCCATATCTTCATATCACGAACAAGTAGCTGCATGCAAGATGGATACCTGTCACATGCAAAAGATATGAAGAACCAAAAACAATGTTCTGTAAACCTCAAAGTGTAAAATGCATTAAGAGAATCGATGATTACAAAAGAGATCAATCCTTATGAAGGAGATCAAGAAACCCTAAAAGGGAAACCCTAAATGAAACCCTAGTGTGCACACTTAATAATTAATAATTAATTAATTATTAATGTGCCTAAGTTTAGCTTAAGTAATAAAGAGGAATAAGTGACTTAATTAATTAATCAATATGATATAATTAACTAAGCATAATAACTTATTACTCTAACACCCTCCCTTAAGATGAACTTAGGAAGAAGCTAAAACACTAGAATAAGATGCATGAAAGCAAAGATGGGTCCCGACAACTAGGCCTGATCAGGTACCCATTTACAAATGCAAGAAAGAGTAAGAGAAGGAAAAACCTAGTGGGACAAAACCCCCCTTACAATGAGATGACATGCTGCAAAGAAGCACTAGAAGAACTCTGTAGAGTAACACTGGAACCGAAATCTGGCAAGTAACGAAAGATATTTCTGTCTACTACTGAAACCGGATGAGAGTCACTGATTGACTCAAGGAATCATGAAAAAAGTGACAGTAGACCCAATGCCTTGGAACACTCAAAAACTCCAAACGGGAACAACCCCGAATCTAAGTGAAGTAGTAAGCAATTATTGAATGATGTATTACTGAAAATGAAGTGCAAAGACAAGATGCACCTCCCAACCGCCAAAATATCCGCTAACGCCAAACAACCCATCGGGCCAAATCCGACTAAGTGATAAACCCGATAGATACGTAAGCGCATGGCAGCAACCTAGAGCTCCCTCAATTCTCCAACGCCTAAAATGAGGCTAAAATGGGAGATCATGGCAAAAAGTTATGAGCTCGGAAGCATAAAAAGTAAATTTGAATTCAAACAGCAATAAATGTAGTAAAACAGAAAAATACTGTAAAATAAACTACACCAAATGAAAGTGCTCGAAACCAGCTTTCCGACGATACCTTGTTTGCCCGATTTCGATACCGTATACCCAAGTTATGACCAAAAGAAAAAAACTGCTTCTTTAGGGCAAACTGGGGTTAGGAGGGGGCATATGAGGGCCGGCCGTACGCTGACATCAGCAATTCGCGAGTGTAAATTTGACGGCCATCTGGCCATCGCCGCAAAAAATCGGCCCATTTGCAAAAAAAATTATGGCCGCCAGTATATTCTGCGCCTCCTCACCGATATATCCCTCTTCCTGTCGGAATATTCGCTGAATCCTGTCGAAATATTCTCCGTCGGCTTTGGCTGACTGTGGGCCGGTGGTTTGCCATATGTCCACGGGCTGGCGTTGTGGGCGGTCGGGGGCTGGGCACATAGTGCCCGGTCCCCCATAGGACCGCGGTGGCGGCACATAGAGCCCGTGGGGGCCGACAGAGGCGGCGACAGCGGAGGCTAGTGGCGGGCAGAGCGGCGGCGGCGGAACAGGCCCACGGGGCTAAGGACCTAGTCCTCCATATGACCACGGCTAAAGGGTTTGAAGCCCTCAGGGGCTGGTAGATGAGCTTGGCAGCTGATGCATGGCGGCGCCGCCGGTGGCTGGCGGATCTTTGGTGGCGTGGCAGTGGCCGCCTAGTGGAGCAGTGGTGGGAGGGTCTAAATACATTGGAGGCGCCGGCACACAGATCAAAAATCACATTTTTTTCAATTTTTTTCGATTTTCGTGCATCAAACTGCGTGTTGGGGACGCTGTACGACCCTCCAGACAATTTTTTTTTGCCTTTCAGACCAACTTCACCAAAATTGATGAAATGAGAGGTGTTCTTAGGGTTTTTGGCCGCTGCGAATGCAATGGTGACCTCCGTTTCTGCTCAAACTGCTCCAAAAAATATGCTACCCCCAGATCTTGCAAAAAAGATGCTTGTGGAAACCCTAGCATTAGAAGCTCACTAAAAGGCCATATCTTCAGATCATGAACAAGCAGCTGCAGGTCTGGAGCTCTGATACCATGTTAGAAAACCAAGATCTGATTGCAAACCTCAAAGTGTAAAATGCATTAAGAGAATCAATGATTACAAAAGAGATCAATCCTTATGAAGGAGATCAAAAAACCCTAAAAGGGAAACCCTAAATGAAACCATAGTGTGCACACTTAATAATTAATAATCAATTAATTATTAATGTGCCTAAGTTTAGCTTAAGTAATAAAGAGGAATAAGTGACTTAATTAATTAATCAATATGATATAATTAACTAAGCATAATAACTTATTACTCTAATAAATATGAGTCCTAGCAACAAGGCCTGATCAGGTACTCATGTACAAATGCAAAGAGAGAGAAACCCCCCTCAGTGAGATGAACTGTTGTGAAGAAACACTGGAAGAACTCTGATGAAGCAACACTGGAACCCCAAATATGGCAAGCAAGGAAAGATAGTTTTCTTTGCAAAATACCAATCAGAATCACAAATGCAACAGCAGACCCGATGCCAAGGAACACTGGAAACTCACATATTGGATCAACTCTGGAATCTGTAAGCAATAGTAGATGAAAGGATGAATGGACCCATAATGATGACAAATCTGGAAGTTGTGTCTCACGAAGCCAATGCCAAACTAAAACTAAAACTGCCCATAGGACGAGTACCATCAAGATTCTAGAACATTAACCATAAAAACATGGCCCTCAAATGAGAAAGATCTGAACCAATGCGGATCAAGAACTGTAAAATCCCAATGTGAAGTGTGAACCAAAGCAACCCAACAATGTGTCTAGCGAAGCAAGAAAGAAGCTAGAAGGAGACAACAGAAACCAGACAAACTCATGCGAGTTGTCACCAGAATGAAATATGGATGCAAGAACCCCCCTTAATGGAACTTTATATCAGTTCGTTATTACAATACGCAATGATTGCATAAGGAGATAATGCAAAATTACACAAACATAAGTGAAAATGTAAACCTAGAGCACGAAACAAAAAAGAATGCATGCCTAAAATAAGTTACACATTTTCTAGAAATGACCTCAGATCTGTATAGAGGCTGAAACCAGCTTTCCAATGCCGCAAAAATCGTGAAAATCGGATAAGCGAGTCAAAAGATATGCATCCCAGAATGAAAAGGGTAGCATCTGACTCCGAGGCTGAAAAAAGCATGAAAATGCAAAACCAGAAAATTGCACCAGCACCATAGCGTAGAGCTTGGAAACAACTTTCTGACAATATCTCGTTTGCAAAAAAACGACGCCGTATGTGAAAGTTATGCGCGTTTCCATAAAGCTGCTCAAAACTGCCTAATAAGGTCTCCAATAAGCCCTCAGGGGCTAAACATATTTGGCCCCTGGTCGCCTGGGCGGACCAGGGGGCTGCGGCACGGCCCCTGGTCACCCACATGACCGGGGCTGGGGCCAAAAAATAGGCAGAGGGATGAACTCAGGGGTCTGGACCCCAATATGACCGGTGCTGAGGAGTTAAGCCCTCAGGGGCTAGCAAAACCCATCGGCGGCCGCCCGGTGGCGGACCTTTTTATAACTGGCGGCGCAAATTTTTAAAGAATTTTTGGATATTTTTAATGATTTTTTGAATTTTTCTCGAAATATGTGCCTCGGGAGTCGTGCCTGGGGGCCGTACGGCCCTTGGGCAAATTTTTTTTGCCTCTCCAGACGACTGTGTCCAAATCGGACGAATATTATATGGAAATAGGGGTTTTTGGGCGCTGCGAATCCAACAGCGAGGTCCGTTTGGGCCCAAAGTGCTCCGAAAATCTGGCGACCCCTGGATCTATCAGAAAAATCACCGATCTTACAACCCTCGCAGATCTGGCAAATGGTGATGAAAATCAATAAAATGAAAGCCATTTTTGACTTTTTCCAGCGCTCTGAATCCAATGGAAAACCCCGATCTGATCCAAGACGCTGCGTAATGATGCTCAAGGATTGAAACCCTCGAGGGACTCTGAACGAGCTCTGCAATGAAATCCTCCAAAAAAGTTGAGAAGGGGTTTGCAAATCGAGGCTCTTTTGTAAAATTTGAAACCGTCTTCACCAATTTGTAGAGCATGAAAAATTAGCCCAAATAAAAAAAAAATTGCATTGAATTATGAGGTTAGGAGCCCAAGTTATTAGCTTTCAAAGTTGGCCTTGAAAAATCAATGCATCAATGGAGAGGGGTTGTGAAAAACTTCCGCCAAAGTTAGCAGAACTATTGCCAAAGTTAGCAGTCCACCATAGATAGATGTCCACCAAAAACTCCACCAAAAACTTCGCCAAATATAATAGTCTGCTAGATAAATTTAGCGGACCTCCAACTTAACTATCGCTAAATGTTCCTCCAAATTTGGTGGCTTATGAGATTTTTATATTTTTTTTATTAAAAAAATTATTTGAAAAGTGTTGGCAACAATAAAAAAAAAAAAATTGTTAATAAAAACATTAAAAAAATATTAAATGGTGGCAAGCACTTTTTAAAAAGTTATTAATAATTCATATTTTAAAAAAATATTAAAAAACTTTTTTTAAAAGTAAAAAATGTAGGTGATTTTTTAATAAATGCGTCGACAGACTTCTATTTTTTAATATTAAAAAGCATTAAAAGTTGTTGGCTGAATTATTGACGGACCTAAAAAATTAAAAAAATTTAACATTCAAAATATATTAATTTTTTTTTACTAACTTTATAAAAAATTTTTTTATAAAAAATTAAAGGCCAGAAAGCCAAGGGCAGGGTATTGCAAGCATTGCCTGCACATGGAAACATAGGTGTCGTGCACAGTACCCTGCGCAGGTACCATGTGCAAGTACCTTGCACAGAGTTCTACACTTGATGCAGATTTTTGTTGGTTTAAAATTTTAAAAATTGTTTTTTATTTTCAAAAAATTTCAATGTTGTTCTTAAAAAACAAAAAACAAATTTAATGAATTGTTTTTGGTTTAGTTTTTATTTTTAAGTTTTGATTTAAAAAAGAATATATTGATTTTTATTTTTTTATTTTTGTAAGATTTGTTTTTAAAATCAAAAAAATATTTTCTAAAATATATTGTTGTGCAGATTTTTGCAAATTTTTAAAAATAAAAAATAAAAAATTTCAAATATTTTTTTGTTTAAAAAACAAAAATATTTTTTTGGCAATTTTTTAAAATAAAAAAAAGATATATATATATATATATTTAAAAAAAACAAAACAAAATAGGGGAAACGTACTAGTAGTCGCCAGGGCTAAGTTCGCGCATCCGTAGAGAGTGGAAAATAGGTCTGATTTTTTTGATTTTTTTGGGGCTTGTTCGTAAGCGAGTTATTAGCTTAAAAAGGAAAATTTTGCTTGAGGGTAGTTAAAACGCATCTTCTTGAAACCGAAAAGCGAAAGGTGGTCAAAAAGGGTGTTTTAAAACCTCTGTCCCCTACATTTTTACCACTTCGCCACTACCCATTCATTGGACAACCAATAAAAGCTTAAAAAAATTCAAGGTGTTTTCAATGTGTTTTCATTGAAAATAGGGGAAAACCACCAATTGTCATTCATGATCCAATTGTTGTTTACTCCTTGTTCACCTGAACCTCCAATAACCGTTTACATTTTATTCATTACATTGTTTTAATTATGCCAACAAAAATTTACAAATTACACCAATATATGTTCAGTATTGAATGTGTAGTTGACCAAAAAAAATAAAACACATTGAAAACTATTGAAAACACCTTAATTTTTTGTGGTTTTTATTAGTTATCTAAATGAACAGGTACTGGTGAAGTGGTAAAGATGTAGGGGACAGAGGTTTAAAAACACCCTCTTTGAGCACCTTTCGCTTTACGGGTTCTACAAGGCACGTTTTAAATACCCAGAAGCCAATTTTTTTCTTTTTAAGGTCCTAACTCGCTTACGAAGAAGCCCAATTTTTTTTTTTGAAATCGGACCTATTTTGCACTTTGCACGAATGCACGAAGTTAGCTCTGATGGCTATTGGTACGTTTCCCCTAGATATGTACCAGTAGTTGTTTAATTTTTTTGGTCAACTACACATTCAGTAGTGAACATATAAATTGGTGTAATTTGTAAATTTTTATTGGCATAATTAAAACAATGTAATGGCTATTAAAATATAAATGGTTATTGGGGGGTTAGGTACAAGCATGGAGTAAACAACAATTGGATCATGGACAACAACTGGCACATTTCCCCTAGAGTTTATTTTAAAACAAAAATAATATTTTTATTTTAAAATAAAAATTATTTTGTTCATGGGGTCAAATGGCTCTTTGGACAATTTTGTTTTGCCTTACCTAACAACTTTGTCCAAAATTAACGTTTCGATAGTCGATTTTATTGTTTTTAGGCCTTTTGAGCACGATGGTAGGGTCGGATTTGACCCAAAATGCTTTGAAATGATGGCTCCTTGTTGGATCTGGCAATGAACCTCCTGCTTCAAATGGTTGCAGATCTGGCCTCCGGTGTCTGTTTCAGGCGAAACAAAGGGCATATCTAAATGTGTCAACTGCTCTGGACTCAATGGTGAGCTCAAAATATCTCCAGGAAGCTTTAGTAGATCTGTAACTGAAAATTCAAAGTATGAACCCCCCAGAAACAGATAATTTTTTCACACCTTTTTGATTCTCCAGATCATCCGAGGATGCAAGAGAAGAGCATACTCAGTTTTTGAAAAAAAAGCTCAACACTCTCAAATTTTCTAAAGGATTGCTAACCCACAACTCAAATTTGGCTCTGATACCATGTGAGATTTGCTAACTAGCATACTAGGAATCTAATGACTGAAGGAAAGCAAAACCAAAAATATGAGGACGAATAAACTGTATTGCTCAAGCAAGAATGCAAAGCTATATTCAGCTTGAGAATTGAGAATTACAAAGGAAATGTCTTGGTTATATAGGCCAAGGGGAGAGATAAATGCAACTAGATTATAACAAGTGTTGACATCCTACGAGGTGTGACAACTCATGTCATTAAAGGCTCAACCACCTTATCCCTATGTAAAGTTAAGCTAGTGTGAAGAGGACTTTAGTGGATAACTAGCTAAGAATGAAGTAGTTAGATAAAGTACCCTTTTCACACTAACAACATCATTATTTTCTCACATGACATCCTTGGTGTATGAGCATGCACTATGACATGTCTAAGTCATAGTTATTTATATAGGAAAACTATAGTTGTGGTTTTACCCTTTAATGTCCATAGTAAAATTTGGGTATTGCATTGAACATTTTTTGAATAAGGAATATTTCCTAAGCATAATTAATTATTTATCTCATATCCATGCCTATTTAAGTTTACTTAGGAATATTAATACTTTATCCCATATTGGTTGTACATTTGGTTTTATTGGTGGTGTGTCCTATGTAACCACATATTACTTTCATAAGAGCATGCTATTATAATGCATTCTCATATTACATCCTTTGATATAATACAATTTATTTTGTCATATTGGTCTTTATTGTTCTTCTCATTAGACTTTCTTGGTCTTGGGTGGCTATTTCCATAACCAAATATTACATGGTAACAAAATTATTTAGATTTGTTGGTTATATTTTTAGGAGATCTAGGATTACAAATTTAATATTTTCTTGAAGCATTAAGTATACTCTTCTCTTACATCTTTGGGTAATTTAAAGAATAAAAATAGATGTGAGAAATAATTGATTTTGGGGGATTTCTCTTCATGGATTTTTTATTATAGGAATACTTTAGGATATTGGTGGATTGAATCTAAGCTCATTATTGTATTTAGAGCATCCAAGAAAGTCATATTTTACTTTTGTTGCATCCTAGATGGACATTAGACGCCATCTATGCAAGGGTTTGCATTTGGGAAGTGGTTTTTGATAGAAAGCGAAACCATAATTTGAGAGCATTTTTAATCAAATTTGACCCTACCATTGCATATAAAAGGTCCAAGAACCTACATTTTGATCATAAAATTATCAAAATCAAAGCACTCAAAAAGACATAACTAAGTAGTTATTTTCAATCATAGCAACACATGTCTAATTAAAATGAGTCATATATATATATATATATATATATCAATTTCAATGTCAATTACAATATCCAAGTTGACTTGGCTCATAAGGCCACATAGTCAATACAATGTATTAAATTTTACATCAAGGTTACATCATAGACCAAGATAATCATGAAAACATCCAAGGTTTTCTCTTGATGCTTGCTTCCACTGGTGGAAAAGAACATGGTTGAAGCACTTTACCACCCAACCACTAATCTAGGAGGATCTATAAGACCAAAAATTTCACAGTCTCAGAATTTAATGAAATTAACATCATCACATAGAGCTCATCAACATAATCCTGACACAACTTGAATCACATCAAAAGGAGATTGTACACTCAAGATATGCTCAATCAAAGTTTGGTCAAAGTAGGGGTACCAGAGGTAGAATGCAAGGGCAAAAAATTTATCATCTCAAAATTGGTCAAAAATGGCATCACGACAAAGAGCTTGATGAGATGATTCTAACACTGCTCATTTCACATCAAACAGAGCTCGCAAGTCGAAGATATGGCCGGTCAAAGTTGAGGGTTGACTATGCTAGCTTGGCAGTACTATGATGATGTCAGCATGATGTCAACATGCTGACTTGGACAACTGTACAATGATGTGGACCAATCAGATGCTGACACATGGCATTGATATGATGACTTGGCATCTAAGTCAACAGTGAGGTGGCAACATAGTTAGCATGAGGTGGCCCAATTAGGTTTCAACATGTCTTTGAGAGCAAGTTACAAGATGCCACGTGGACCAATGAGATGGTGCCATATGGCACCCTATCAACACCTTCACAGATGGTTTGAACAAATGTTTTGTTTGCTAAAATTTAGGAGGTGGGTGTCGAACCCCCAACCTCCACCACAAAAGCATACACTCCCACCATTGCATCATGAGGATCGCTCCGAATATATAGGGGCAGAAATTTTATTTAAAGAAGACAAAGTGCTATTTGGAATGGGCGGTGGTTTGAACCCCCGACCCCCCCACTCCTAATATTACCCTCTACCGCTATGCCCACAGATTTTCTGTTATTTAAAGGCAGGGAAAACATTATTTGGTAAAAGATAATCGATGGTAGGTATTAAAAAGAGGGCTTGGGTTAAACCGAGCGCCCTTAAACATTAATTAGTAAACCTTTACCTTTTAAAAAGCTTGATTTAAAATATTTTAAAGGGGCTTTCAAAATATTTTTAAAGGATTATAGCCATTTTTTTAGGGATTTTTAAGGGCTTGGTATGGCTCGATGATTATAAGCCATCCCTCTAAGATTTAATTTTAATTTAGGATAAATGGGGATATAGCAAATATTTACAAATATTATTGTTGTAACCCCCAAACAACATGTGAAATTGTATAAAAGGGGGTTTTTTCTCGTGAAAGGCAATGAATTTAATTTTGGGAGGAGGAATTAGAATTTTCTTAGGAGGAATCTTGGAATTTTGCAGACTAAGTGTTTACACAAAAATAATTGAAATTTGTAATACTTTAAGCATAATTGGGATTTTAAGGCAATTAAGTCCTATCCCTTGGATGTGAGTAAAGGAAGATAGTGTCTTTAGGTGTTAAGAGAGATTGTGAAGAAATTGAATGCAGGATTGAAGCTTGGATGGTATATAGAAGCAGTTAAAGCTTGGCATCATTAATAAAGTAGTTCCTCATTTAGAAGTGGACCTGGAGACGTAGCCCAAACATATGGGTGAACTTTGTTATCAAATTTCTTGTTGCCTCTCTCTATTATTTCTATATTTCCTTCCAACATTTTAATTACTTCTTTTAGTTTTTTTTATTTACGACATTAAGCAATTAGTTAATGTTTCATTAGTTTGTGTAAATAGCTAAATGAACTCAATTATGTAATTTCAACAGATAAAGTACATAACCACACAGTTCTAAATTTGCGATCAGGGATAAATTTGTAATTAGGAGTAAAGTGCAAATTATTTGTAACCCTTTAATTATAGATCAAGTTTGGTATCAAAGCAGTTTCATAGGAAAAATTGCAAGTGGTGAATGTTAACCAAGTTGAAATTAAAGCAAGGAGAAGGTGCACTTGAGGAGATTAATCCAAAGATCAAATCAAGGTGAGTTACTCGAAGACAAACCATGGATCGACCGAAAGAAGGAAAATATCCCAATCCTGAAATCTTTGAGAATGAAGAACAATTTTGCAAAGCATTCCTAGGCATGAAGATGATGGTGGAAGATTTGTACAAGAAAAAGAAGAAGGAAAAAGGTGAATCCTCTTCAAAAGATGGAAAAGGTAAAGGAGTAGGAGGTGGTGGTGATCCTCCTAAACCTCCATCTTCACTATCTTCACCTTCTTCACCTTCTTCACCTTCTTTATCTTCTTCATCTTCTTTGTCTACTATATCTACTTCATCTTCAAAGAAGAAACAACCTTTGCAACTAGAATCTAATGCTTCTTTGTTAAATCTTGATGTTAAATTTGAATTTCCAACTTATAATGGAGAACTCGATGCAGAGAAACTTGATAATTGGATAAAAAAAATTGAAGTTTATTGCAGGATTCAAAAGTTTTTTGATGATACTTCAAAGATCTAATTTGCCACTCTTCGCCTAAGAGGCACAACCTTAATCTGGTGGGAGATAAAAACTTAGGAAGATCTAAGCCAATATGGTAAAAAAATTTCTTCTTGGTTTGAGTTTATAGCTGCACTTAGGAAACAATTTTATCCATTAGGTCACATGCAACAAGAAGTAATGAATTGGAAATCATTAAGGAAAGAGAAAGGACAAAATGTGCAGGAATACACACTTGAATTTAGGAAAAGAGATTTAATTTTGGGCATTCCATTATACACAGAAGAAACTTTGTTGAAGTATATAGGTGGACTATGTGAAAATTTGAGATATGCAATACTTATGTTCAATCCAACTAACCTTGATGAAGTTAGTGTGAAAGACATTCATCTTGAAATAGGCATAAATAATAGTTTCTTAATGGAATCTAGTAAGCATAAAAAAACCAAGAAAGGGAAGAAGGAAATGCAGTGGACAACTTTCGTGAAGAAAGAGGAGGAAAATCCTTATTGCTCACACTGCAAAAATAAAGGGCACGAAGATGAAAAATGTTGGAAATTGCATCCTGATCAGAAACCAAAGTGGTTCGAGAATCGAAAGGGTAAGAAAAAGACTGTAGCTATCGTGCATGACCTCGGATCAGGTTTTGATGATGAAACCAAGATAATATTTGTGGGTATAAAAGGTATCATTCATGTTGCTAGCACTAGTTCCCATGCTTCTTCTTTAAAGTGTAATGAGATCACTATTGAAAACAAAAGGAATGAATTGTTTCATATAAGGAATATTGCAAAACAAAGTAAAATTGATACACTCATAGATAGTAGATCACAAGTAAACTTAATCTCTGAACAAGTTGTTAAGCAATTGGGATTAAAAAAAATAGCTCATGCAAAACCATATCCATTGGGTTGGGTGCATGATAATGCTCGATTACATGTGTCGAGGAAATGTAAACTATGATTTGCAATCACATCCAAGTTTGTAGATGAGGTCGAGTTAGATATAATTCCACTTGACATTTGTGGGATGGTATTAGGAAGTCCTTACTTGTATGAAAGGAAGGCCATATTCTATAGGGAACATAATAGGTATCATTTGTTTAAAGATGGAATTAAATTCATTGTGAAAGCTCATCGCATGAAGAATGATATATCTGTTGTAAACACGGGGCAATTAAAGATGATTGTAAATGCAAGCAATACTTTAACCCTCATGTATGTAATAGCTAGTTATATTAAGTATGAAAATGAAACAATTTCTAATCCCGATAAGGTGTCACAGACAGCACAGTGTGAGGATCATTTGCAAGCACATTTAATCCTTAGGCCTAAGGTGGTAAAAGAGGGTTTGAATGATTCATTCTCTTATGATGTTCCTGTTCAAGAGATCCAATATGTTGATACTTTTTCGTTCACTTCAGTTTATTCTGTGTTGTTGCTTGTCATTTTACTAATTAGTTCTATTTGGATAATGGATACAACAATGAAAATTGATGGGTATTTAGTTGATTGTATCATCAATGCTATCTTATTCTTCATCTTGTTTGTGATGAGTCAGATGATCAAAATTTTGGTAGGGTGGACAAATGATACTAGGCAAGTGAGGAAACAACGCCCTCACATAAATTCTATTTAAAAATAGACTTTTGGTGGTCCAAAAGCTTCTCAATTGGGAGGAATGATCTAGGAGGATCCAAAAGACTAAAATATTTCAGTCTCAAAATTCAATGAAACTAGCATCATCGTATAGAGTTCATCGACATGATCTTGATGCAACTTGAATCATGTCAAAAGGAGATCGTACATTGAAGATATGCTCAGTCAAATTTTGGTCAAAGCAAGGGTACTTGAGCTAGGATGCCCTAGGGAAAAAAATTGATTATCTCAAAATTGCTCAAAAATGGCATCACGATGAAGAGCTCGATAAGATGATTTTGATGTCACTCGTTTCATGTCAAACAAAGCTCGTACGCCAAAGATATGGCCGGTCAAAGTTGAGGGTTGACTATGCTAGCTTGGCAGTACTATGATGATGTCATCATGCTAACCTGGACAACTGTAGATGACGTGGACCAATTAGACACTAACACGTGATATCCGTATGATGACTTGGCATCTGAGTCAATAGTGAGCTAGCAACATAGTCAACATGAGGTGGCCTAATTAGGTTTCAACATATGTCTTTGATAGCAAGTTACAAGATGCCATGTGGACCAATGAGATGGTGCCATGTGGTACCTTGTCAACACCTCCATGGATGGTTTGAATAGTTGTTTCATTTGCTAAAATATAGGAGGTGGGGGTCGAACCCCTAACCTCCACCACACAAGCATACACTGCCATCATTGCACCATGAGGATCGCTCCTTACAAATAAGGGCAACATTTTTATTTAAAGAAGATAAAGTGCTATTTGGAGGGGGCGGTGGTTTGAACCCCTGATGCCCCCACTCCTAATATTACCCTCTACCACTATGCCCGCAGAATTTTCGTGATATGAATGCGGGGCAAACATTATTTGGTAAAAGATAATTGGTGGTAGGCATTAAAAAGAGGATTCGGGTTAAACTGAGCCCTCCTAAACATTAATTAGTAAACCTTTACATTTTAAAAAGACCGATTTAAAATATTTTAAGGGGGCTTGCAAAAGATTTTTAAAGGATTATAGCCATTTTTTTAGGGATTTTTAAGGACTTGGTATGGCTAAGTGATTATAAGCCATCCCTCTAAGATTTAATTCTAATTTAGGGTAAATGGAGATATAGAAAATATTTGCAAATATTATTGTTGTAACCCCCAAACAACATGTGAAATTGTATAAAAAGGGGTTTTTTACTTGTGAAAGGCAATGAATTTAATTTTGGGAGGAGGAATTAGAATTTTCTTAGGAGGAATCTTGGAATTTTGAAGACTAATTGTTATCACAAAGTCCATACATACATAATGGGTTAATTGCTTGGCCTAGCATAAAAATTAAGTTGCAACAACAAATTATAGGTTTGGATAAAGCGAAACCTATACTCTCTAAACTCCATTTCGGCACCCATCCCAGAAGGTAACTTTCAACAAATTATCTCATAGCAACTATTTACTCTCTAGCAACATCTACCCTAAGGTGCTCTAGTCTACTTAGGTGTTCTCTTTTGTTCTAGCAAGAGAATATTCTTTACTCATATATCTATGGAAAAGTATTTAGTCTACTTATTTCCTCATCATAATAAAAATAAGAAAAATGATTCAATGAAACTGATCATAACATTATCCATTCATTTTAACACATGTCACTTGATTACATTCAATGTAATTCAGTATTCATTTAAGAATAAATCCATAAGTAACAAAAGAAAGTATGTCACAAGTATGTGTATGTACATAGATGAAGGTCTATGTGCATACACATATATGTTCCAACTTAAAGTTATTAATTTGTGCATACATTCTAAAATAAAACCATTGTATCAGATTTCTTCCATACAATAATGTTACAGATTAACATATCGTTTGTTAGAAATATACAAAGTAGAAGAACTGAGAACAAGTCTATTTGAATAGTTTCCACATATTGATACATTGTTTATATCAAAATTATGTTGTTTGTAGCTAAACAAATACTGTTTATAACAAAACAATTTTGTTTGTAGCTAAGCAAATACTGTTTATAATAGAACGATGTTGTTTATAGCTAAACAAATATTGTTTATAACAAAACGATACTATTTACAGCTACACAAATATTGTTTATAACAAAATGAAAATGTTTGCATCTATACAAATACTGTTTATAACCAAACGATGTTGTTTACAACTAAACAAATAATGTTTATAATGGAACGATGTCATTTATAGCCAAGCAAATACTGTTTATAACAAACGATGTTGTTTATAGCTAAACAAATGTTGTTTATAGCTCAACAAATGTTGTTTATAGCTAAACAAATGTTGTTTATAATAGAACGATGTTGTTTATAGCATAATAAATATAGTTTGCAGTAGTTTCCAAAATACTGTGTCAATATGTCCTAATATCAATTTCAAATTATTTAGTTTATTATATGAACAATCAATGTTTTGTCTTTAAAAATAAATAAATTAATCAAACAATACCACTGTCCCTTTTATGCAACCAAGAAAATTGAATGACAAGCTTCTCATTTCCATTCACATACAAATTGGAAGTTGTTATATTACAGTTTTGGGTTAGAAGAAACCTAAGTCTTTATGAGTGTTTGGTATTGATTTAAATTCAAGCCATAGTAGTTCTAAGAATGACTAGTAGTTGTATGACTGTTAGATTTTATCACATACATTATCTTAGGCCAAGCCTAGAAGGAATGTCGTTTATTAGCTTGCAATATTCAATGGTCAGTTATATAAATATATTCAGAGAAATCATTGAAAGAATGATTTATGCATGTAAACAGATTGTAGACCAATCTTATGCAGTCATCACATTATGCAGGGAGATGGGGGTCATTCTATTTATGTCTAAATGCTCATCTTAATAACAAACATAGAGATTCAATCCTAAGGATCGAGCTTCATCTTGAAAGATGATCAACGCAAACATTTTTCCATCATTCACAATGAATAGGGCAACATGGTTCTATATACTAGCAACAACCATCCCATCATTCTATCAACGATTTCAAGGGTATCACTCCCTATGGAACAATATGCTCCAATCGGCCAAGCCATTGCTGAGAAACAACATAATTAAAAGCTTAACAACAAGGGGGGTCAACCCTTCTCTTAAGAGAAGGTGATAAATAAAAGAACCAAAAAATAAGAAACTCTATCCATCGACATTCAACCGATTAGCTATGAAAATGGTGAAACATTTCACATGCAATTAATAAATCAACATAGAAGAACTGAAATACATGGCATAGAGGACATTATATAATTAGCTATACAGACAAATAGAATTACATACAAAGGAAGGCTGATTTGTTCCATACAACACATAGTACATACTATCAATATTTTGATGTCTTCCTAGGAATCAAATGCAAGAAATGCATTTACTAAATGTATTGCCTATCTATGGTTTTTGCACCATTCAAAGAGATCGACACTGTGGGTAATAGAAAAAAATACAATTCAATAAGGCATTCTAAAATGAAATCAAGCATATTTCACATTTATTCGGGTTCCCTCAAGTCATGAGATCTTCCCTCTGTCACTTTTCCTATTTTCCTAGTTGTTTCCAATCTATTTGCTTGCTTTTTCTCCTCTTCTTTTGTTGTCATAGTTTTTCTCCTACTTCCAGAGAAAATCATGCTCTTCCCAATATGGTATTCATTCTTTTCTTACCTATTCGCACTGTTGAGGACCATTCCATTCATTATTAGCATTAATTTTAGCCGCCCCAAACATATATTTGAATTTCCTACCTTAATTTCGATGGTAAGCCATGACCTCATGATATTTTCTCATGATTTTTATTTGAATTTCTATCAATTCGATAGTGATAATTTTAGTTTCAAATTCGATCTATTAAGAAATATATATATATTTCATATTTGTATATATTTGCACACATACGCACGTTCTTTGATATATATATATGTGTGTGTGTGTGTATACATATATACATGTATGTATATATATTTGTTTTCATGTTCATATATCAACATTTAAATATAAATGAACTTTAATTTTTATTTTGAACAATAATGTTTAAATGAAGTGGCTTTTTTTTCTTATCCTTTAAATAAGTCTTTTTGAAATACATATATTCATTTGCATGTTTTGATTAGTTGGGAAAATAGGTTTTGAATGGACCCAAAACCATTAATAATAGGTTTTGAATGGACCCGAAACCATTAACAAATAGGTTTTGACGGGGACCCGAAACCCACACAAAGAGACCAAGTTGCAATAGAGTAAAACATAGACAATTAGCAACAACCCATAAGTAGATTAAGAACGATTAGCATGAAAAATTAAATATGAAACAAAAGAAAGGTTTTAACGAGAACCTTGAACCCAAAGTAACCAAGAATTACAAAGGAACTTGAAACCAAGAACAACCTGAGATGGCTAGGCACCCATTAGCCTGAATCAGCCAGACTGCAGCACACCACTTACTAACACCAACCAACATCGAACAAGTAGTGATAGCCAGGTTCCATTAGCCAGAACCAGCTAGACAACAACACAACACTTGACAACACCTTCGAACGAAACCAAACTCCCCACCTCAATAGGAGAGTTAGGACTCAGAGAGAAACACTGAAGATTCTTAGCATAGACACAACACCAATCACCATGTAGCACCAAACCGACCTCCACCTCAATAGGAAGGGGCTCCCCTCTATAGGAGAGGAAGAAGTGAAGCCTAAAACCACAAAAAATAGAACTTCCCACCTGATCCACATCCCACCTCTTCACCTCAATAGAAGAGGGCTTCACCTCCAAAGAAGCAGTCTCCACCTCCAAAGAAGACCATAGCTAGAAAATCTGACAAGAAGAAACTACACCCATAGTAGAGAGCACCAAAACCTCCTTTGGCAAAGAAGAAGACTGGAGTAGAGAGGAAAAAATAGAGAACTCCTCCACGAGCAACACAACCCCAACCTAGATCATAGAATAAAACAAAACCAACTAGCATTCCAATAGAAAACCACTCAACCGATCCAAAGTAGCCCAAGATAAAAAAAACCAACTGAGCCACAACCATAAAATAGGAAACTCAACACTTAGAGCGAACACAACCCCAACTTGAAAAAATAGGAAAAGGACCCAAGCAGGGAGGAACAAAGAAAAAAATAAACAAAACTGGAAACCCAAGAGAACCTTTGTAGCCACCAAGGCTAGCAACCACTTTAGTCAACCAAGAAACATAAGTAGTAGAAATACAAAGGGGCCTGAAAAAAGAAGGATAAGGCAAGGAAATCCTCCAAGCAAAGAGAGTAGAGAGTTGGCAAGAAAATGAATAACAACCTCCAACCCTACATGCTAGTCAGGGTCTGAAACATGCCAAAAACTAACTACAAACAACTCCACCAGAGGTAGACCAACAACCTTAGCTCCAAGCAATGAAAGCACCCAAATAGAAGCAGAAACCAACACCAAGGGTCCGAAAAGAGGAAGAGAAAGGAAAGGTAGACCTCCAAACAAAGAGAGTAGAGAGCCGACAAGACGTTGAATAACAACCTCCAACCCTACATGTCGGTCAGGGTCTAAAACTTGCCAAGAACTTTCCACAAACAACTCCAGCAGAGGTAGACCAACAACCACAACCCCAAACAATGAAAGCACCCTCACAAAGGATAAAAAACCCCAAAAAAGCCAGAGAGAGATAGGAAATATAGAAAATGGAGAAAGAGGAGAGGAGGCACAACAAGAAAAAACAACTTCCAACCCTACGTTCCAATCAGGGTCTGAGATAAGGCCAACAAACTCGTCCAACCAACCCACAACAAGAACACTCAATACCACACCTGACACCACACAAGAAAAAATAGGAATCCCCAACACAAAGCACAACCTCTACCCAACAAAAGCCTGAGTAGCATGGGAGAATGTAGGCAAAGCCAACACCAAGACTGCAGGGAAGGAAATGCATCACAAAACACACTCCATGAGTAGCAAAAGGGAGAACACAAAATACACTAGGAAAAAACAATGAACCTAGCATCAACTCTCGCTTCATCCTCATCATCCCCATCACCTTCCTTGTCGGTGTCGTCCTCTGAATTCATGCGAACTCCCACCTAGTGCCATGGAAATAAAATGGTTATATGTTACATACTCCCATGTAATTATTAATTTGCATGTTAATTCATACTATCATTTTCTTTTAAATTCTCAAACACAAGATCAAGATAGAAAATTAAATAAGAATTTCACATGTATTTCATTTCACAAGTCTACCTTTTCAATCATTGAATCATTTCAAGTCATATTAACATAATTCTCCTATATGAATTTCAAATGTAGTCATCATTCCATTTTGTGGTGTGTGCACCTAGATTCCATCAAGCTTATCATTTGATTTGGCTAAATGATCCTTCAATCGTGTTCTCATCCTTCAACCCATCATTCTACAATTGCACACACTTGCACTTACACAATTCATCAATAACGTGCATTCATGATAAAATGTAAGATAGTTCAAAAGATCACATAGTCAACGACGATTAACTTCTTTCAAACTTAAAAAAATAAAATCAAAATTTCCATCCAACATATTGAATTTCCTTAATAATCCAATTTATCATATTATAATTTAAATGCAATAAAAATTGGGTTATGACATCCTTCCCCTCTTGGAAGAGATATTTTCCCGATGTCTACTTAATCAAAATTAAAGCATATATGTCTATTTCAATATCATATCATACTGTTCCAAGCCAAAACATTATAATAGTCAATCCAAAATTTTCAAACAAAATTATCAAGAGTTTATTTCTAAGAAAGAAAATGTGGGAAGGAGCGTTCTATTTCTTTTGCATCCTCCCAAGTACCACTTTCTTCTAAATACTAGTCCCATTGGACCTTAAACTGAGCAATGTCTCTACTTCATAACTTAACGCTACAACTATCTAGGATTCTAATGGGCTCCACTAGCACAACTCTTCGGTCCTTTACCTATAAGGATTTCCAATCAACCACATGAGCTACATCAGGATGATATGGCTTAAGCAAAGAAGCATGAAATACATTATGAAGTCGAGCCAAAGTAGGTGGTAGAGCAATTCTATAAGCAACTAGGTTAATCACTTCCAAGACTTCAAATGGACCCACATATCTCGGGGCTAGCTTGGAAGACTTTCCAAAGAAAATGGAACACTCATGAGGCCTGGATCTTAAGAAGACTTTATCCCCTACTGCAAACTGTCTAAGAGTTCTATTTTTTTCGGAAAACTATCTAAGAGCACGATTTTCTCTGGAAATAGAAGGAGATGAATTGTGGCGACAAAAGAAGAGGAGAAAAAGCAAGCAAAGAGATTGAAAACAACTAGGAAAAGAGGAAAAGTGAGAGAGGGAATATCTCACGACTTGATGTAACCTGAATGCATGTGAAATATGCTTGATTTCATTTTAGAATGCCTTATCAAAATGTATTTTTTTTCTACTACCCACAATGTCGATCTATTTGAATGGTTTAGAAACCATATAATGTTCAGTAAATGCATTTATTGCATTCGATGCCTAGGAAGACATCGAAATATTGATAGTATACTTTGTGTTGTATGGGCCAAATCAACCTTCCTTTGTATGTAATTCTATTCGACTGTATAGCCGATTATGTAATTTCCTCTATTTCATGTATTTCAGTTCTTCTCCATTGATTTATTAATTGCATGTGAAATGTTTTTCCATTTTCATGGTTAATTGGTTGAATGTCGATAGATAGGGTTTCAATAATTTTTGGTTCTTTTACTTATCACCTTCTCTTAAGAGAACCAATGAACCCCCTGCTACTAAGCTTTTAATTATGTTGTTTCTCAGCGATGGCTTGGCTGATTGGCCATACTGTTCCATAGGGAGCGATACCCTTGACATTGTTCATAGAATGATGGGGTGGCTATCGCTAGTATATAAACCATGTCGCCCTGTTCATTGTGAACAACGACAAAAAATTTGTGTTGATATTCATCTCCCTCCCTGTATAATGTGATGATTACATAGGATTGATGTACAACTCGTTTGCATGCATATATCATTCTTTGAATGATTTCTCTGAATATGTTTATATAATCAGTTGTTGAATATTACAAGCTGATAAACGACATCCTTCTAGGCTCGACCTAAGATAATGTATGTGATCAAATCTAATAGTCATACGACTGATAGTCATTCTTTGAATGACTGTGGTTTGAATTTAAATCCATATTAGAAACTCTTAAAGACTTGGGTCTCTTCTAACCCAAAACAGTAATATAACAACTTCCAATTTGTATGTGAATGGAAATGACAAGCTTGTCATTCAATTTTCTTGGTTGCATAAAAGGGACAGTGGTATTGTTTGATTATTATTTTTTTCTAAAAGAAAAAACATTAATTTTTCATATAATAAACTGAATAATTGGACACTGATATTAGGAGATATTGACATAGTCTTTTGGAAACTATTGCAAAATTTATTTATTATGCTATATATAGCATTGTTTTGTTATAAACAGTATTTGTTTAGCTTTAAACAACATCATTTGTTATAAACAGTATTTGTTTGGTTGTAAGTGACATCGTTCTATTATAAACAATATTGTTTTAGTTGTAAACAACATTGTTTGGTTATAAACAGTATTTGTATAGCTGCAAAAAACATCGTTTTCTTATAAACAATATTTGTTTAGCTATCAACAACATCATTCTATTATAAAATATATTTGTTTAGTTGCAAACAATATCATTTTGTTATAAACAGTATTTGTTTAGCTGCAAACAACATCATTTTGATATAAACAATATATCAGTATGTGGAAACTGTTCAAATAGACTTGTTCTCAGTTCTTCTACTTCGTCTATTTTTGACAAATGATATGTTAATCGGTAACATTATTGTGTGGAAGAAATCTGATATAATGGTTTTATTTCATAATATATGAACAAATTAATAACTTAAGTTGGTACATATATGTGTATGCACATAGACCTTCATCTACGTACATACACATAGTTGTGACATACCTTCTTTTTTTACTTATCTATTTATTCTTAAATGGATATTGAATTACATTGAATGTAATCCTATGACAGTGTTGAAATGAATGAATAATGTTATGATCAGTTCCATTGAATCATTTTTCTGATTTTTTATTAAGATGAGGAAATAAGTAGACTGAATTAATTTTTGGTAGATATGTGAGTAAAGAATATTCCCTTGCTAGAATAGAACAAAAACACCTAAGTCGAATAGAGCACCTCAGGGTAGATGCTGCTAGAGGGTAGATAGTTTCTATGAGATAACTTGTTGAATGTTATCTTCTGGGATGGGTGCCGAAATGGAGTTCAAACAGTATAGGTTTTTCTTTATGCATAACCTATCATTTGTTGTTGTAGCTTAATTTTTATGCTTGGACGAGAAATTAGCCCATTATGTATGTAAGGAATTTGTGATAACACTCTGTCATTCCTAGCATAGATATTGCATTTTTAACTTATAGATAGAGATGTATGTTGATGTGTAGGGTCAAGTATTCTTCAAGTTGGAAGAATTCTAGCAAAAGCTTCATGGTTGGGCGGTAAAGTGCTTCAACCATGTTCTCATCCACTAGTGGAGGTGAGTGTCAAGAGGAAACCTTGGATGCTTTCATGATTATCTTGTTATATGATGTAACCTTGATGTAAAATTTTATACATTGTATTGACTATGCGGCCTTATGAGCCAAGTCAACTTGGATATTGTAATTGACATTGAAATTGAATATATATATATATATATATATATATATATGTATGTATGTATATATATATGACTCATTTTAACTAGACATGTGTTGATATGATTGAAAATGGATACTTAGTTATGTCTTTTTAAAATTAAATATTCATAATGTCATTTGCAATAATATCAGAGATTAGGGTTCAACTCTAGGCCTTTTGAGTCTACCATAGCCTTGACTATGGAATAGTTGACCTTTGACCAAATTTAGTTGTCCTGAGAATTGACCAGACTTGGATTAAATAAAGGTATGGGAAGGTCTAAGACAAGATGAAAGAAAGGGAAGACCATTAGGACCTCAAACAAGAAAGTTGTAATGGAGGAAAACACCAAGACCAAGGTTCAACTTGAGATTCTCGACGATGAGAATCTAGCTCAAGCCCTCACACTACTTAAGCTAGAGTGAGGCAAGTAGATTGAGAAGAAGAAAACTCCTAAGATTAAGAAGATTTCTGCAATCAAAGATTGGCCTCTAGGGTGTGGGCCAAACACACCCTTATTAACTAAAGAGGAAAAGGAGATCCTACGTGCTCAACCCTCCTCCTTTGAGAAAATTGATGTAAATTCTGACGAGGACCTAGAGGAGTGTCCTCTCTCTAAGAACAAGAAAATTGATTAATGTAACAAAAAGCTTATGTAAATAAGGGTCTATTGAATCACACCTAATATAAATAAATCAAGGTGATATTTTTGGTGTGTTCAAACAAAGAACTCCAAATTATGATCATTGTGAATGAATGTGTATGTCCTTAATGAATGAGTGATACATGCATGTGTATGTAATGTTATGTAGAATAAGAACATTTAATCATAGAACCCAGTGTTAAGTTATGATAGACATGAAATGTGATGCAAGTCAAGTGTGAGTCAGCATGGTGACCACCATCCAAGATATGGGTGGTAGTGGGTCAGCCAATGCATGAAACAAGAGGCTAGAATATATTTTAGAGCTTCTGAACAAGCAAGAGGCTCATATGGACCACATAGAACATGAGGTTCGAGTGGAACATGAGGACTGAGTTCACAGGAATGCAGAAGTCAATCGAGGGAATAGTGTTATAGGAGAAGGCCCTTGAAGTTGAATTGAGGAAGAACTTGGAAAATATCTCAAAAGAGTAGCACTACCTAAGTTTGATGGTAAGGCCATCAGAGCAAGAGCTGAGGCATGGATCATAGAGATGGAGAAATACTTTGGACTCTATAACCTATCCATCTAGACTAAAGTGACATGAGCTATGCATCAGCTTTAAGGAGAAGTAGCTACTTGGTGGGAACAAGAATTTTCATAAAGGAGACAAGAACCATTAGATCTGTAATCTTAAGAGGGGAAGTGAGTCTCAGGAGAAAGGTGAAGGTGGTAATGGTGGAAAGAGAAAGAAGGAAAATAATAACAAAGGAAAAGAAGGCCAAAAGCATAATGGCTTCAAAGAGGACAAGCCAAGAGGTTGTAAAGGGCCTTGTGATGAGTCCTATACTTGTGGAGGCGATCATTATGCCTCAAATTTTCCGCAACAGTCGAAGTCAGAAGGGAATGAAACTATCAGTAGTCTCAACATCATCAGATCCATGCTATAGTGGTTAGAGAGTAGGTAGAGTATCGTGCTTCATTTATACAGCTGATGGGTAAGCTCTATGGCTGAAAATTATCTATTTTAATTGATACCAGAGCTACATAATGTTTCATGGATCCTAGAGTAATATCCAAGATACCTATTAGACCTAGATAAATGGTAAACTCATGGACAGTCCAATAGAGAAACTGAGCAGAGTGGAGGGTAGATACATGTCTCTTTTGTAGGGAGTTAGAGCTTCCAACCTTCCAAACCTAGGTCAACCTATATGTGGCACCCTTAGGCTCATATGATGTAATTTTGGGAATAAATTGGTTAACCTAGCATAAGGCTATAGTGAACTGTGAGGATAAGCTAGTTAATTGTCTAGATGATTATGGAATCCAATTGAGATTTGTGGGATGAAAAGACCCTTAGAGATTAGATAGATTTATACCATGTAGCTCAAAAAGGCTCATCGAAAGGGATGTGTAATTTATGCTATGCATATCACTAACCCTGACAACAAGGAACCATATCTAGATGACTACCCTATTCTCAAGGAGTTTCAAGATGTATTCCCTGATGAACTTACGAAGTTACCTCTGAAATGGGAATTTGAATTCTCTATTGACCCTATACCAGGAGCTGAGCCTCAATCCAAAGCACCTTATCAGATGACCACCAATGAATTCTATGAGTTGAAGGCCCAGGTAATAGAATTGTTAAACAAAGGTCTCATAAGTCCCAGTGTGTCTCCTTGGGGAGCACTAGTCATTTTTGTGAAAAGAAGGATGGAACCTTGCATTTGTGTATAGATTATCAGATGTTGAATAAGGTGACCACCAAGAATCGATATCCACTTCCAAGGATCAATGAGTTGTTTGACCAAATGAAGGGAGCGATAGTGTTCTCCAAAATTGATCTCAGGTCAGGATATCATTAATTGAGAATAAAGGAAGAATATATCTCGAAGACTACCTTTCAAACTCAGTATGTACATTATGAATTCACTGTGGTACCTTTTGGTTTGACCTATGTACTTGTAGCTTTCATGAACCTCATGAATAGTGTGTTCATGGACTGTTTGGATGACTTCGTTTCGATCTTCATTGACGACATCCTAGTCTACTCAAAGTTTATTGAAGAGAATGATAAGCACTTTAGGATAGTTTTACAATGACTAAGAGAAAATAAACTCTTTGGGAAGCTATCCAAGTGTTATTTCTATCAAGATAGGGTGCACTATCTATGGCATAGAAAATTGGACACTCTTGAGAAAAGAGAAAATTCCACGCTTAATTTAGACCTACTTTTGAGTACCCCTGCATTATTCAATCTTCAAAACAACATTTATAGGCCCCTAAGACCCATTATTTTTTATCTAGAGGACCATTTCATTTAAAAAATCACTTAAATCCCGAAAAACAACACTCAATTCATTCATATCTTGAAAACCCACCTTCAAAAAACCACTAGTGGGACCCAATCTCCACCTTGGGAGAATGAGTCCCCTCTGGTGGGACCCATTCAATGAAGGGTGGCAAATGAGTCCCTTTTGAGGGAAATTTCAATTTTGAGTGAGAATTTAATTAATTCAACTTAATTTTTTGATGGATGTCGACCTCTTAAGTCTAAATAATGGGAAAATTAGGTGTTGATGCCTATAAATATACATTTTAAGCCACTTTTCACATCTCTTAGTCATTTTTTACAAAGCAAAATCAAAAGTCAAGTATTAGGAGTCTTCCACAATAAGTTTCATAACCATTTTCAATAGCAAATTTGAAGCTTTAGGGAAGCAAACTAGGGTTTTTCCAAGTCTTCAAGATCACTTCTTGATCAACATTCAATATTGCAAAGAGTTGATGATGGATGACTATGGTGAATCATGGAGAAATCTAGGTTGAGGAGATGCAATTAGCCATCAAATCACACCTAAAGACGTGTTTTCAAAGTGATTCCATCTTCCATATTCTCTTTATCTTCATACTTGAGGTTTTCATTACATTTGCACGTCATTTAAATTCATTTGATATGTTGTAGGTTTTCTAAGGTTGAAGACTTGAATCATTCAAATCACATTTGCACATATTATTCTAACACAATAGAATAGGGTTTGTCATACTTCATATTTTCCTAGTCTTTAACACACTTAAGGCTAGGGTTTTATGAAGATTTTTATCCATTCAAGGTTTGATTACCCAATTAGGGGTTTGACCAAGGAAAACCCCCCATTAGACAACAAATCTTAAGTTGTTTTTCAGGTATTTTCTGAGATCCCGATTTGGATTCCTGTCAAGAAGTGTTGTACAGGTGACAAAGGGCAGGTCTGAGATCTGAGTTTGTAGAAAATTGAAAGTGGATTGATTCACCATGGATGGTGAATGAGTCCCTCATAAGGTGGTTGATAGAGCTAACTGCAAATTCCAGTACCCAGTAAGCAAAAACTAGTTTCCAAGCAGAAAACCCTAACCTAGGACTGATTCGCCCAGGGTGGTGAATGAGTCCCAGTCAACCTAAAAGTCAAAATTTCTAGATTTCCAGAGTTCTTTTCAATCTTCATCAGTCTTACAGGTGCACACATTCTAAGTTATAGCTTTTTGTTTTGTCCTTTTTGCATTTGTGTTCATATTTTTAAGTCTTTTGCAAATGTCACTGTGTTTTCAAACATTGCATATTTCATTAGTATTACATTAACAATCAACCAATTTCATCACGTAGCTGCATTTAGATTACTCCATTTATTCATAATCACATCATACATTCCTTTATTTGAGTGAACCACCTCAATTTTAGTGTTCTATCTCTCTCCTTTTAGGTGAAAGATGTTAAGAGTGCAAGAGAAGTCCATAGAAAACCACAAAATTGATGGTTCATTTTGGTGAACCTGCATATTGAACGTTATATCCTTCATATTTTCATTTTCATTTGCATCTTAGGACTTCTTAAAATTGCATTAGTGAAACTATCATTTAGAGCTCATTATTGCATTTTCTTTCATCACATCATACCAAAATTCTACATTTTCAGTCTTTATCTGCATTGTACCGACCTAAAAAATAAAGAAAACTTAAAAATACCTCTCCTGGGACTCATTCGCCACCTTCGGCGAATTAGTCCCAGTGCACTTTTTGCATCAACATTTTTAGAATTTAGTTCTCTGCTTTGCACTTTTCTGTTTTCTACAGTTCCTTCTCTGTTTTAGTTCAGTTGCTTTTTGTTATATCTAAGTTATTGTCATAAAGATCACTTCCTTTCATGGCATTTATGGATAGTCTTATTTTTTTTCACGTTTCCTTTTCAACATTAGTTCCTAGTTCTTTTAAATCAAAATTTTAAATACATAAAAAGAACAAAAAACCTCAAACACTAACCAACCTTTCAAACAAATGATTGAATTCAAAAATACCATCTCATCCAAGCCTCTTAGTAGTGATGATGTAGAGAAGTTAGATGAAATTCTTCAGGACTTTATCTTTCTCACTTCATCCTCTAAAGCTTGTAATGAGAAACCTTAACCAATTGATGATAACCTAACCCTTAAAACTTTTAGTAGTGATGAACTTGACTTGTTAGATGAAGCCCTTCAGGACTTCATCTTTTCTACGTCATCCACTAATGTTTTTTATGACCAACCTCCAACAAAGAAAACTAATGTCTCTAAAATTTACCATGAGCAACCTAAAACAATTAACGATAACTTACACCTCAAGCCTTTTAGTTGTAATGACTTGGATATGTTAGGTGAAGCCCTTCTGGACTTTGTCTTGTCTAAGTCACCCATTAAGGTTTGTTGTGAACAATCTAAAACTAAGGATGTTAATGTGATTCAACCTCAACTCATTCTTTACCCACCCTCGCATAAACTACATCCTTCTAATAAACCAAAATTCACTCTTTACCCACCTAAAACTGATGTGTTGCAACAATCTAGTAATATTATTGTTGCTCATACCTATAATACTCAAAACAAGCTGCAACCAATGCAACCAACCCCACCCTCTTTACCTTTACCTAATCCTCCTAGCGCTCCTCACTTTCCTTCACACACAAAGGAGTATGATCTTGCTGAACAACTCAAGAATACTCCTACAAAGATTTCCCTTTAGGATTTACTTTAGAATTCACCAAATTACTACACTATTCTTCAAATAGCCATACAACACATTGTGGTTCCTCCTCGTACAACTTTGAATGATGTGGCAACTTTAATACATGGAATAAATAAAGTTAATCTAGACATTACTTTCCATCAACATGAGCTCCCTCCTTTAGAGTTGCATAAACAAAATGAAGCCTTTATGATAATTGCTCAATTCAATCAAATAGGTATCAAGAGAATCCTCATTAATAATGGTTTTTTCCTTAATGTGTGTAGTGTGAATCTCCTTGATAGAATACATGTTGAAAAGTCACAAATAAAACCTGATTCCTTATCCATTCGAGGATTTGACAATACGACAAAGCAACCCCTCGGTGTAATCACTTTTCCTATTACAGTTGGGGTGGATACTGTTCAAACTCCTATCCATGTCATGCCTTATGATCTTTCATATAATATTCTTTTAGGCAGACCATAGATTCATGAGATGAATGTAGTTCCTTCGATCCTTCATCGCATAATGAAATATGTCTATAACAACAAAATTTATCAAGTTGAAATAGATCCTGAGCTTAAAAGTTGCTTACACCTTGAAAAAGGATCTATAAGTCCTCTGAATACATTAATCCCAACATCTAATATAGAACCTCTCGAAATTGAACCAGATGACGAATCGGTCTCCAAACTATTTGGTGATGATTGGGGATCCTTAGAATTCACACCTTCAACTATCGGTGAATAAATAATCACACAAAAGAAAGATGAGAAACTGGAACAACCAACTGTCATGTCAACTCAAAATTCTGAAAAATCTTCTCAAACATCTATCTCCTCTACTTTGGAAGAAACTACAACATACACAACAAATTTTGATGAGATAGATTATCAAACTCCGCCTAATCTAAAAGAAATGGAAAGACTTTATGGAAAAGGATATGAACTTGTGAAACAATTGGGATACACCAAAAAAGGATGTAGAAAACATGAATGAGGTATTTGTGTCCCTATAGAACCTAATACACAAGAGACAAAAACTAGATTGTGATATTCTTTTTTCTAAAATGACAAAAGCTACTCAACGACCATCTTTAAACATCAACACTATTACATGTCAACCAAAACACAAACTCACAATCAAACATCCTGAATCACTTGATATGAATTTATCACCATCATGGCAGTATGTTGATAGTGATGAAACTCTAAAACAAATGTTAGGAGTTTATGATAACACATCCTCTACTACTCCCATGAAATAGGTTACTTGTGCTATGATAGTTACCAAGCAAAAAGATAGTGATATCACTAAAGAACCATATGATCCTGAAATTACTAAGTCTAATGCACTCCCCTTAGGAGATACAATTGATGTTCCAATGGACATAGATGATAAAGAGAAAATTATTAAGATTGGGAAGTGCCTTGATGATGAAGAACAAGAGGACACTACAACTTTACTTCATGATTTTCCTAAATAAATTTCTTGGAAATACTCTGATATGCTAGGAATTGACCCAAAAATTGCGGCACACATCATTCTCACTAAAAATGATAAACATATTCGCCAAAATATATGAAAAATGCACCCTAATATAGCCTTGCATGTTAAAGCAGAGCTTGAGAAACTCCTTGATGCAGGCTTCATTTGACCTATTGATTATTCTCCTTGGATCTCAAGAATTGTTGCAGTTGCTAAACCTGATAATCGTATTAGGGTATGCACAAATTTTCATGATTTGAATCAAGCCTCTTTAAAAGACAACTTTTTGCTTCCTAATATTAACATGATTGTGGATTCAACTACTGGACATGCTTTGTTGTTCTTCATGGATGGATTCTCTAGTTATAATCAAATCCTTATCAACCCTCAAGATCACTACAAAACTACCTTTACAACTGTTTGGGGAATGTTTTATTGGGTTGTGATGCCCTTCGGTTTAAAGAATGCCAGTGCAACTTATCAACAAGCAATGACATTGATCTTTCATGATTACATACATAAAATCTTGGAAGATTACGTTGATGATATCCTTGCTAAATCCTTAACATGACAAGACAATGTAAATGTTCTTCGAAAAATCTTTGAATGCATACGTAAATATAACATGAGACTATATCCATAAAAAGTGTTTCTTTGGCGTAGATAGTGGGAAACTTTTGGGATTTTTCATATCTCACAGAGGCATTGAGGTGGACACAAAGAAAATTTGATGCCATCATTAACATGCCACCTCCTAAGAACATTTCTCAATTACGCATGTTACAAGGCCGAATTCAAGCTATCTGTCATTTCGTAGCATCTTTATCCATTCGCACATTACCCTTCACACATCTCCTCAAAAAGGATGTAAACTTTGATTGGAATGAAGATTGTAATTAGGATTTTGAGAGTTTAAAGGAATACCTTGCAACTCCACCTGTTTTACAACCCATCATGCCAAACAAACCATTTATCCTATACATATCCACATCAGCCCATGCTCTTGCAGCATTGTTGGCTCAACAAGACGATAATGGAAAATAACATCCTGTTTATTACATTAGTTGAACTTTAATTGATTATGAAATTTGATACTCACCAATTGAAAAAAAATGTTTAGCTCTTGTATTCACTACTAGTAAATTGCAACATCATTTACTAAATGCTGAAATACAAGTCATAACAAAATTTGATCCCCTTAAGCATCTTTTTAATAAAACCAACCTATCTAGACATTTAGCTAAGTGGGTGATGTTGTTAACTGAGTTTGACCTTAAGGTTTTTTCCCAAAATTCAATGAAAGGACAAGCCTTAACTGATCACTTAGTTGATGCTCCTTCTCCACTCGCTTTACCTAATTGTGACTCCTTTCCTGATGATAATGTCTTGATCGTAGATATTAAAACATGGGAATTGTATTTCAATGGATCTAAGTGTAGAACAGGTTTCAGTTGGTATTAATTCTTCCGAATGGAAAGCCTATTCACTTATCTTATCGATTAAATTTCCTATGTATAAATAACACAACTGAGTATGAGGCATTAATTGTAGGATTGCGAGCTACTTTAACCATGGGTTCTAAAGATATCAAAATCTTTGGCAATTTACAATTAGTAATCAAATAGATCAATGGAACATATCAAGCTAAACATGACAAATTATCAAAATACAAGGATCTTACAATGAAACTGTTAGAGAAGTTTGAATCATTCACCGTTGATAGCATCCCACGAAAAGGAAATTGAAATGCAGATGCTATGGCGAGTGCAACCTCTCTTATATCCCATCATGATCCTTCAACAAAATTCACATTTTTTATTCACCCCATCATGAAACCTTTGATTGATACTCACTTTGAAGACATTTTAACAACTCAAGAAGCCTCACGTGAATGGTATGATACAATATACAATTATTTAAAATATGGTACCATTCCCGATCCGGCAATGATAAACACTCAAAATCACTTACACAAACTAGCAGCCAAATACGTGATCCTTGACGATGTGTTGTATAGAAGATCCTTCAATGGTCTCTTACTAAGGTGCCTTAAGGATTCTGAAATTCCTATAGCCCTTGAGCAAGCTCATGTTGGTGCCTGTGGAGGTCATTCTGGAGGACAGTCATTAGTGCAAAAACTTATTCGTATCGGATATTATTGGAGGCATATGGAGAAAGACTATTTTTCTTATGTTAAATCATTGTTATGCACCAAATTTGCACCCTACTGAGATTTTCAAACCCAGCAATCTGGCATAACATGGGACTCAAATTCTGCATGTGGGATATGCAATACTGAAAATGAGACCTCCGGATTCTAGGCCGGTTCCTGTTGAATAAATATCTATTTTTCTCTTCAAACCTAAAGACTTTAGGGGAAAAGGGGGAGAAAAGAGATAAAAGGAACTTGAAGACTGAAACTAATTAATGGGTGATACACCAAAATCACTTTCCTCAGCACAAATTGAACCCACAGCCATTTATAAGATGATACAATAACTGGTAAAACCCTCAACACATAAATATTTCAAAGGAAGATCTGAAATCAGAATGATATTTAAAGGATATTAATCACAGTAAATATATCTAAAAATTGATACAACCCTCAACCTGTGAAGAGAATTCCTAGTCACAAAGATGCCAAAATGAGACAAACTTAAAAGGTTTCAGATAGGAAACACAGAAAAGAAAGATCAATCACCAATCTGCATACAAACATGACACCAGAAATAGATCCAAAATGCTGTATAAAGGCCCTCAAAGGCTCTGAAAATACATACTCCAAAGTCTGATACAAAGCTTGGAACAAAATAGCACCATGTCCTTCAGAAAGTACAAAGTCTCTTCCACTCCAGAATTTTTGCATACATAAAAAGGAATGAAGATGAGAATAAATAAGCTCAAACTCTCCACCCTAACCCTAGAAAAAAGGGCCCCACCTTGGATAAGGGGTCGGATTTGATAAAAATGCCCTAAAAGAAGGCTCTCAAACATTCCAACAACTTACACAAAATAGGAAAAATTCTTCCAGACCCGGATAGGAACAAAAATCCTCATAAATAGGACTCAAAAGTCTCCAAAAAAGGTGTCATATCAGTCAATAACTCCTCCCCTGAAGCTAGCAACCCAAAACCTCCACTTGGCATAAACTGACTGTCATATCTCCAAGATTTAATGCTCCATTTAAAGGCTCCTCTTGTCATATCTCAAATATCTTCAACTTGCATTAATAACATTTATTTTTCAGAAGTGATTTATAATTGATCACTTTAAAAAATAAAGTTTACAATTTAAAAAGAACTGCAAGTTGGAATACCACCTAGCAAGATCAAAATTTTAATTCTGCATTTAAATATCATTTATTAAAATGATTAACAAATCATTTTAATAAATATTTTATAATTTGCTTAAAATGCAAAAAATTAAAATAACACTTGAAGCTTTATATTTTGCATTTGATAAAATCATTTATTAAAAATGATTTATTAACCATCTTTAATAAATGATATTTAAATTTTTAATTTAAAATGCAAAATTAAAATAAAATCTAAGCTTTTAGATTTTAATGGCTTACATGATTTCCCTAAGTATTACATTTTTAAAGAAAGCCAATGCTTTGAAAAAAAAGAATAAAGCTTTTGTAAAAGGCAAAATGGTCAAACTTACTTAGGGTTCGAACCCTAAAATAAGACAAAGACATCATTTTGCATTTTGTTTTGTTTGCTTCTCCTTTGCTGGGCGCCGCCACTCCTCAAACCCTAGCCACGAATTTGATTTGTTCTGGTATTTTCTGCCATGAGAAACTTCAAATCTGGTCATTTCTGAGCCGAAATAAGAGCATGACATTTTTTGAAAAAACGTTGAGGCACTTTGGGACGCGATTTTCTGCTGTAAGTGATGCTTGAAGACTTCTCTGTGATTTTTTGTGCGAACTTTGTCAAGAATCTGTATTTTTGGCCGCCATTGATCATCTCTAAGCCACGAACTACTGTAGAGACCTTTCAAATTCGAAATATGAAGATTTCAAGAGGTATTTTTAGATAAAAGTCTGTTTTTTCTTCTTTTGTGCGAATCTGGGCAATGAATCTGTATTTTTATGCTGCCATGAACCTCTGAAGTTATTTTCTAAAAACAAAGAACAAGCTTTGCCAACAGAAACTCGAATTTGGTGCCTTTCTGCTTCAGATCTGCAATATTTACCTCTGTTTAAGCTGCGCCATGGGAATTTTCTTTTGATTTCTATAAAAAGTTTCCACATGAACTCACAGGAGATAAAATACTTTGATTTCTTGTAGAAAAACAGCCACATCATTATTTCTTTGAAGCATCCTTTCCAGAAATAAAGAAACAAACATGATATAAAGTAAAATCTGGTCTTTACTTCTTTAGATCTGCAACATACTTTACTTTTAAGCTGGTACATGAAGATTTCCTTTTAATTTCTGCAAAAAACGTTTAACTTGAACTCTTAAGAGATGAAGAACTTCAAAATCTGGTTTACGTTCTTTTGAATCTGTAGTAGAAATACTTTGGCAAGCTGCACCATGAGCAAAAATTCTGATTTTGAAGCTACAACAGACAAAATACTTCATTTTCTGTAGACATACAGCCATGTTTTTGCTAAATCTGGGCATTTTCCTCTCTTTGAATCAGCAAAAAAACTTCACTTTCAAGCTGCCATGATGATTTTCTATAGATCTCAGCAAAAAATGTTTAATTTAAAGCACACAGAAGATGAAACACTCTGATTTTTGTTTGTTACAGCCACTTTTTACTTTAAATATGAAGCTGGGCATTTTTAACTTCATAGAAATCTGATTTCTGTTTTAAATAGCAAGCTTTTATCAGATTTTGAAGACTACTCCAGTTGATTGTTAATCTTCCTCACTGTATTTAAACTCCATAGGCTGCATTTTTTGTTTCTAATGGCTTAGAAATCTGAAGCTTCAATGTATTCTTTGGAGAAGATGAAAACTTTGAATTTGATGAAAATATAAAACAGAAGTATATTTTCCTTTTCCTGCAAAGAAGTGAAAATTTGTTATCTTGCCTTCTGTACTAAATGTCCTTCATGTTCTCTTTAATTCTCACTGCTGTAGGTCTTTTGTTTGATTTCCTGTGCTGATGGATTTAAAAATGAATCATTTAGCAATGAAAACATAAATATGTTCTGTGCACTTGGTCACTTTTATGAATATGCATATATTTGGAACCTGAGATCAATGTCATGCTATCACTTTATCTTTGACAAAAGAAACTTGCAAATGACTGTCATTGCTGTCCTCCATACTGCTGTGCATAAACTTGATCAAGAGACTGATCATTCTTAGTTCTTTGTATGAACACAATGGTGTCCTCTTTTCTCTATTCTCAGCTGTATATAGCTTGTCTCCTTGACGTTCTTGTGCTTCCACTGTTCTAGAGTTACTTGAGAATAATAGAGAAGGATAAAACTTACGCAAGTTTCTTCTGCTGTTTATCAAATGAAAGCATAATGTAATTGCTCCTTTAATGTTTGATAGTCACTGTATCACCATAACTGTTTGGCTGTTTCTTTCATTTGCAAATTCTATTTTTTAAGAACTCCAACTGTTTTACTTTCATAGAATAATCATAGCATAAGCACATTGTTTTACATGCCTGTTTGATGAAAAATAACTTACATTGCATCTTCCATTATTTTTTGGATGCTGACTTAAAACAAAATTTGCTGCTTATTGTTGAAGAACTCATAGAAAATTAAATTATTGCAAATCTGCCCTGCACTTGAATACTCAGAAAATCACAGTGTGTTGCTAATACAGTCCATAACATCACTACTGTTTAGCATTCAATGGGTTCTTAGGAGTTTCAGTGATGAAATAGATTCAAATATGCTGTCATCGAATTGAACACTGCTACTATGAGTTGCTTTTATGACAGCTTTCTTATTTAAAACTGTAGTTGATATCAATGACTGTCGAGTATGATGTGAATGAGAGGTATTTACCTGATATGCCGAGCTCTACCCTTATGGGAGCCCGTTTTACTCCACATAGCTGATAAATGAACATGATGAACCTGTTCCTGCATATTGAAACAAACATGTCAGCAAGATATAAGAAGCTGAAAGCTTCCATTGAATTACATGCTTTATTTTCTGATTTTTTGTAGTTATCTGATGGATGCTTGATCGACTGCATGTTATATTTCTGTTGGTAGCGTAGATATATGATAGGATTGATTCGTTATTGCTTAGAGATTTTATCTCTAATGTCCTCTTTCATATTCCTTGCAGACGCTTTTCGAGCTGGAATGGAGCTACAACTGAAAATAGAGCTAGAGCTGACGTCTTCAACTGTCAACAATTTGTCATTCCAGGCAATGATGAATCACCTCCTACCCTATGTCTCTGTTATTTTCAGTTGTATAGCATACAATTATTTATGCATTCTTCCTTTGATCGTATGAATCAGAAAGTTACTTCCACGGCTTGTGTGGAATTCAACATTTTTTACAGAATGAATAAAAGCATATTATGCAAATCTTTTCAATTTTCTGTTTCAGATGTTTGCACAATAAACTATGATTCATATGCAAAATGTCTCAATGATGATTACTGAACATTCAATCAGCAAAACATGAAAATTTTTGTACCTTAAAATGATGAACTTCATCCTGTTTTACTTGTTTTAACTCGGAGTGAAAAATTAATAGGTAACGAAAGGCTTTTCAGCAATTAAAACCATTAAATCTAACTTGACCTGAGTTGTAAATAAAAAGTGGGTAACAATCATGTCACAAATGTCAAGAATATAGCAATTTGACTCATGCCTCTGCTTCTGAGCTTTGTGCCCAAATTCCCATTTTGTTGTTTTCAGTTTGGAGATTGGATCTAATTGGAAAAATTTCACCACCTTCTTCTGTCGGACATACATTTATAATAACTGCAACAAACTACTTCACAAAATGGGTGGAAGCTATTCCTCTTTGATCTACGAATGTTGAAGTAATTTTTCATTTCATATTGGAACACATAATTGCTCGCTTTGGCCTCCCTTCTACAATCGTTTTAGAAAATGGAACCCCATTTAAGAATAATGAAGTAAAGAAATTTCTTGAAACATTCAACATCCAACATCAATTTTCCACACCATACTATCCACAATCCAATGGAAAAGCTGAAAGTACTAACAAGATTCTTGAACAAATCCTAAAGAAAACTATTAACAAACATCATAAGGATTGGCATACACAATTACATTATGTGCTTTGGGCTTATCGAACAAGTGTTAGATTATCCATGGGAACTACACCCTATAACCTTGTTTATGGTATTGACGTGATCATGCCCTTGGAGTTAGAAATTCCTACGTTGCGAATTTCTCTTCAAGACCTTATTGATGATGCCACTTATAAAGATCAAAAATTGCACCAGCTTGAGATGCTCGATGAAAAGCGCATTAATGCTCTTGAACATCTTCAAGCTTACATTAAAAATTACAACAAAAACACAATACTGATGTTATTCCTTGAACGTTTCGTAAGGGTGATTTCGTTCTCTATGAGAATCAACACAATACTAACACTAACCATGAGGACAAAGATAAATTCAGCCCTAATTGGTTAGGACCTTACATAATCACTACCTGTTATGGGTCTGCTGCTTACGTCTTAACTAATCTCGATAGAACACCCCTTAAGGAACCTAATGCCGCACATCTATGTCAGTATTACCTCTAATCTCTTTGAATAGTATGATTGATAAAGAAGTGTTGCCTAAGTTATTTGGTTATATTCTAAATAACTTTCATATTGCTTTGATCTTGACAACTGATCATGTGTTTGTCTTGAACACTAGGATAATTATTTAAGTTAATTTTATAATTACTTTAGGTTTCATACTATTCACCCTCAAGTTATGTTAAGTTTGATCCTTATATGAATTATAAGTGTATCTAATTTAACATACTCTCTTTTTCATATTAACAATGTTGTATCTAAAGTGAAACTGAAATATGTTTTACATTAGATCACATCAATCATGTTAAATCATGTAGACATTAATTAAATAATTTTAACTAAGTTATTTAATTAATCACATTGTCATTTAACATTCAAACACATTAAGAAAAATTAAAAACAAATCAAATGATAATTTCTATATATATATATCAAAAAATTTATGTACATCTCATCATCCTATACAAAATCACCAAGGTTTGTGAGAACTAGACCCCTCGGGCTCTGGCACCCATGGTCCAATTCCCTGGATGTCATGAGACGGTCATGTGTGATCATGATTGTGACCTACCAACTCTGAGTGCATACTCCAGACCCTATAATCACCCAGGGATACAAGACGATCCTTTTCCATCTAATCCCTCTCTGCTTGTACCTGTGCTATCTCTGCATGCAGTCTCTCAACCTCTAGTGGAGTCTAGGATGACTGTCCTGCACTCTCAACTCGACAGAGTCATCTCCTCACACTCTCATAAGTTTCCCACAACCTCACAAAAGTTCTAAGTGACTCTGGCTCCTCCTCCATGATTAGTGGGGGCATGTAATTAGGGTCCACCTCCTTCTCATCGATGGATGCAGGCACTATCTCTATGGTAGCCTAACGATAGAACTCTCACCAGTCTCTCGTCGCTCCTGCAAGGTAGAAATGGTACACAATCAGTAAGCATCATCATGATATATATATAAAAACCATCAAAACTAAAGTACATGCATAAAATAAAATATCATCACATATATCTCTAGTTCACTGAGGGATATCAACCTCATCCTCTTTGGGGGGCATGAAGGACATGCTAACCTCTCTCTGACCATGGGTCTCGATGTCTGTTGTAGCTATTTCACGTGATATAGTCACACAATTGTGTGAGGACTCTCCTTGCTCATGCCGATCCTTAATCACTACCTCATCATCCTCACTCAAGGGTGGCTCCTCCTCATACTCCTCCTCTCCTCCATCCTAGTCCTCATAGTCAAGATCAGCCTCTAAATCATACTCATCATCGATAACATTAGTAAATATATCTACTAGTATGTATTGTACATCCTCGGCCCCATCCTTTGGCTCATCTCCCTCATTTGGTGCTGGTCTAGCATCACCTATAGGGACATCCATGAGAAATACAGGAGTTGGTCGTGTCACTGACCACCACTCCTCATGCTCATTTGTGCTACCAACATCATCAGTGTTAGTGATTGGTGGATGATTGTGATCTAAATCATCAGAATCACTCTCACGAACATGGTCTATAGTGAGCCGAACGGTATCACCCGACCTCTGGAACTCCACACTGATCGCCTAATGAAGGGGAATGCCCTCAATGTTTTCTGCACTTGTCCAAACTATCGCATGACTCGGCCATAATAGAATGGACATACAACATAGTCATATCACCCAACCAAAAATTTGTCCATCTGTATCCTCCTCAGCTGTCCTGTGAGATCTAGCCACTGTAGTGTGAGTAGATAAGGTCTCCATAGGATCTCATCCTCCTCCAGCCAGTCAAATATTACTCTCCAAAAATGTAGATATTTGTACTGCCACAAGCATCATAGAGGATAGCCTAAGGCTCGCGGATATCCTATGACTATAGCACATGGGAACCCGACAAGCCTAGTGCATGTAATATGATCGAGGCACCACACCTATAGAACTGTGTAGTGCACCATACTATCGATCTCTCATAACACAAATCGGCCAAGATCATAATAAATATGTGTTAGGATGCAGCATCGCCAAGCATAGACTGTCCTATGCTCTACCATCCTGTGAATCAAGTGTACCAATCCTCCATCCATGTGTGTCATTCGTCTATCATGATTGAGAACAAGAGCCACTGTATGCATCATAATCTGTCTCACAATGTGGGATCATGAATATAGTAGCATATGAAGCTCGATTCATGCTCATCATGAACAGGTGTACATCCTCTAGAGTGATGGTCATCTCCCCGGTCAGAAGGTGAAATGTATATGTGTCAGCATCCTAGCGCTCACATAAGGCCATCAACACGACGTCATGGTATCTCATAGGTGGCATCATATATTCCCAATAGATGCCTACTGCCTACATATGCTTTATCTCTGTTGCTGATAGTGTTGGGGCTAAATCTCTAAGAAAGCTAATTTGTCTCCCTCCTAGTCTTTGTCGCGACTGGGCTATAACCTATCAAAATTCACAACAATATGCTCTAAAAATTTATGTAATATCTTCAATTTTTACATTATTCATCATGCAAGTATGCTAAAGTTCATCCTGTGTGCTTTTCTAAAGGCCCTAGATAATTTAGAACCCTTTTGGGACACTTCACAAAGAAACAAGACACTTTGCGAAGAAAAGGGACACTTTGTGAACAAATGGGACACTTTGCTAAAAAATTTCCAAGACCCTAAATTAACCTATCCATGCATTAAAAATCATTAAATCATTACAAAATCACTAAGAAAAAGTTGCAGAATTGACTCACCTCATGGTACAGTTCACCGTGCGCTACCTGCTCTCGAAGCTCATCCAGTCATGAAGGCATGTAATCCCGTCTGCATCTTCTCATCTCACTCATCACTCTCAACCTATAAGAAGGTAAAATGCAATAGTAAGTAACAAATTACTCTCCTTTACCTCTTTTCACCTATTTTCATTACTTTTACTCTTATGCAATAAAATAGGGTTATTTTCTCTTAAGAGTGAAGAAAGCATCTTTTCTTCAAAACACCATAACGAGAGCTAGGGAACTTCTTTTTTTGATGTCGTTTGATGCATTGGAATCATGATTCTACACCCTAAATCATCAATCATCTATTGTTGTGTGGCATGGTACTTGGAAATCCCCTACGATATGTTCTTTATTCGATGTGGCTAGATCGCTACCTTGACTCCACCTTTTTAAAGCAAGCAGAATCAAGGGGGGCATACATCTACCCTCGAATTGGATTCCTAGGAGTTAGATAAAAGGATTTTTGGACAATTAAAAAATTTGTGTTGCAGGATGCGGTTCCTAATGTTGTGGTTTTGTAGATAACTACACTAGGGGGTTCGTTCTCCTGTCTTTTGAATGAGTATCCTTTTATGCAATAAAGTGTACTGTTTAGAGTCCTTTACATATGCACGTAGAGTCATATGAGCACTAAAGTGGGGGCTAATTATGGCATAGAAAATTGGAAACTCTTGAGAAAAGAGACAATTCCATGCTTAATTTAGACCTACTTTTGAGTACCCCTGCATTATTCAATCTTCAAAACAACATTTATAGGCCCCTAAGACCCATTATTTTTTATCTAGAGGCTCGTTTCACTTAAAAAATCACTTAAATCCTTACAAACAACACTTAATTCATTCATATCTCGAAAAATCACCTTTAAAAACCACTAGTGGGACCCATTCACCACCTTGGGAAAATGAGTCCCCTCTTGTGGGACCCATTCACCAAGGGTGGCGAATGAGTCCCTTTTGAGGGAAATTTCAATTTTGAGCAAGAATTTAATCAATCCAACTTAACTTTTTGGTGAATGTCGGCCACTTAGGTCTAAATAACGGGAAAAATAGTTGTTGATGTCTATAAATACACATTTTAAGCCACTTTTCACATCTCTTAGTCATTTTTTACAAAGCAAAATCAAAATTCAAGTATTAGGAGTCTTCCACAATAAGTTTCATTAGCATTTTCTACAAAAAAATTGAAGCTTTAGGGCAGCAAACTAGGGATTTTGCAAGTCCTCAAGCTCACTTCTTGATCAAGATTCAACATTGCAAAGAGTTGATGATGGATGCCTATGGTGAATTATGGATAAATCTAGGTTGAAGAGATGCAACTAGCCATCAAATCACACCTAAAGACTTGTTTTCAAAGTGATTCCATCTTCCATATTCTCTCTATCTTCATACTTGAGGTTTGCATGCCATTTACATTCATTTGATATGTTGTAGGGTTTCTAGGGTTGAAGTCTTGCATCATCCAAATCACATTTGCACATCTTATTCTAACACAATAGAATAGGGTTTGTCATACTTCAAATTCTCCCAATCTTTAAGACACTTAAGGTTAGGGTTTTATGCAGATTTTTATCCATTCAAGGTTTGATTACCCAATTAGGGATTTGACCAAGGAAAACCCCCCATTAGACAACAAATCTTAAGTTGTTTTGTAGGTATTTTCTGATATTCTGATCCAGATTCTCGTCAAGAAGTGTTGTACAAGTGACAAGGGGCAGGTCTGAGATTTGAGTTTGTAGAAAATTGAAAGTGGACTGATTCACCATGGATGGTGAATGAGTCCCTCATAAGGTGGCTGAAAGAGCTAACTATAGATTCTAGTACCCAGTAAGCATAAACCAGTTACTAGGCAGAAAACCCTAAACTAGGACTGATTTTCCCAGGGTGGCGAATGAGTCCTAGTCAACCTAAAAGTAAAAATTTCCAAATTTCCGTAGTTCTTTGCAATATTCATCAGTCTTAAAGGTGCACACATTCTAAGTTATAGCTTTTTGTTTTGTCCTTTTTGCATTTGTGTTCATATTTTTAAGTCTTTTGCAAACATCACTATGTTTTCAAATATTGCATATTTCATTAGTTTTACATTAATAATCAATCAATTTAATCACATAGTTTCATTTAGATCACTCCATTTAGTCATAATCACATCATACATTCCTTTATTTGAGTGAACCACCTCAATTTTAGTGTTCTATCTCTCTCCTTTTAGGTGAAAGATCCTAAGAGTGCAAGAGAATTCCATAGAACACCACAAAATTGATGGTTCATTTTGGTGAACCTACATATTGAACATTATATCTTTCTGATTTGCATTTGCATTTGCATCCTAGGAATTAATTGTATTGGTTTTTGCATTATTTTTGCATCCTAGGAATTCTTAAAATTGCATTAGTGAAACTATCATTTAGAGGTCATTATTGCATTTTCTTTCATCACAACATTCCAAAATTTTGCATTTCCGGTCTGTGTCTGCATTGTACAGTCTTGAACAAATAAAGAAAACTAAAAAAAATAAGAAAAAAATTAAAAATACCTCTCTTGGGACTCATTCACCACCTTGGGAGAATTAGTCCCAGTGGACTTTTTGCACCAGTATTTTCATAATTCAGTTCCCTACTTTGTACGTTTCTATTTTTTCTAGTTCCTTTTCTATTTTAGTTTAGTTACTTTCTATTATATCTAAATTATTGGCATAAACATCATTTCCTTCCATGGCATTTATGGATAGTCTTATATTTTTTCACATTTCCTTTTCAGCATTAGTTCCTAGTTCTTTTAAATCATATTTTTCAATACATAAAAACAAAAAACCACAAACATCAAACCAACCTTTCAAACAAACGATTCAATTCAGAAATACCGTCTCATCCAAGCCTCTTAGTAGTGATGATGTAGAGAAGTTAGATGAAGTTCTTCAGGACTTTATATCACTCACTTCAACATCTAAAGCTTTCCATGAGAAACCTCAACCAATTGATGATAGCCTACCCCTTAAATTTTTTAGTAGTGATGACCTTGACTTGTTAGATGAAGCCCTTCAAGACTTCATCTCGTCTACGTTATCCACTAAGGTTTTTTATGAACAACCTCCAACAAAGAACACTAATGTCTCTAAAGTTTACCATGAGCAACCTAAAATAATTAACAATAACTTACCCCTCAAACCTTTTAGTTGTAATGACCTGGATATGTTAGATGAAGCCCTTAGGGACTTCGTCTCGTCTAAGTCACCTATTAAGGTTTGTTATGAACAATCTAAAACTAAGGAATTTAATGTGATTCAACCTCAACCCATTCTTTACCCACCCTCACATAAACTACATCCTTTTAATAAAACTAAATTCACTCTTTACCCACCTAAAACTGATGTGTTGTAGCAATCCAGTAATATTACCATTGCTCATACCTATAATACTCAAAATAATCTGCAACCAATGCAACCAACCCCACCCTCTTTACCTTTACCTAATCTGCCTAGCGCTCCTCACTTTCCTTCACACACAAAGGAGTATGATCTTGCTGAACAACTCAAGAATACTCCTGCAAAGATTTCCCTTTAGGATTTACTTTAGAATTCACCAAATTACTACACTATTCTTCAAACAGCCTTATAACACATTGTGGTTCCTCCTCATACAACTTTGAATGATGTGGCAACTTTAATACATGGAATGAATAAAGTTAATCTAGACATTACTTTCCATCAACATGAGCTCCCTCCTTTAGAGTTGCATAAACAAAATGAAGCCTTTATGATAATTGCTCAATTCAATCAAATAGGTATCAAGAGAACCCTCATTCATAATGGTTTTGTCCTTAATGTGTGTAGTGTGAATCTCCTTGATAGAATATGTGTTGAAAATTCACAAATAAAACCTGATTCCTTATTCATTCGAGGATTTGACAATACGACAAAGCAACCCCTCGATGTAATCACTTTTCCTATTATAGTTGGGGTGGATACTATGCAAAATCCTATCCATGTCATGCCTTATGTCTTTCATATAATCTTCTTTTAGGTAGACCATGGATTCATGAGATGAATGCAGTGCCTTTGAATCTTCATCGCATAATGAAATATGTCTATAACAACATTTATCAAGTTGAAATAGCTCCCGATCCTAAAATTTGCTTACACCTTGAAAAAGGATCTATAAGTCCTTTGAATACATTAATCCTAACATCTAATATAGAACCTCTCAAAATTGAACAACAAGACGACGAATCGGTCTCCAAACTATTTGGTGATGATTGGGGATCCTTAGAATTCACACCTTCATTTATGGGTGAATACATAATCACACAAAAGAAAGATGAGAAACGAGAACAACCAACTGTCATGTCAACTCAAAATTCTAAAAAATCTTCTCAAATATCTATCTCCTCTACTTTGGAAGAAACTACAACATACACAACAAATTTTGATGAGATAGATTATCAACCTCCACCTAATCCTAAAGAAATAGAAAGACTTTATGGAAAAGGCTATGAACTTGTGAAACAATTGGGATATACTAGAAAAGGATGTAGAAAGCATGAACAAGGTATTTGTGTCCCTATAGAACCTAATACACAAGAGACAAAAACTAGATTGGGATATTCTTTTTCTAAAATGACAAAAGCTACTCAACGACCATCTTTGAACATCAACACTATTACATGCCAACCAAAACACAAACTCACAATCAAACATCCTGAATTGCTTGATATGAACTTATCACCATCATGGCAGTATGTTGACAATGATGAAACTCTAAAACAAATGTTAGGAGTTTATGATAACACATCCTCTACTACTCCCATGAAACAGGTTACTTGTGCTATGATCGTTCTTTTTTTTTTTGTTTTGTAAAGGTAAGTGCTACCAAGGGGATAGCTCCCATAATATAAGAACCACATTAAAAAAATAAAGGCATGCCCTTGCCACAAGGGGTGCCACATGCCAACAACTATACTTACCAAAAATCCTACTAGATGAACATAACATGAATTTTACTAGCACCAAGAACTACAACAACCCAAGATTGGGAGTGCACCTTAATACACAGATTCGACTTTTCTCCCTAGCCAAGGAAGAATGTAAAGACATTGAGTGTTTGAGATTGGAAGAGAGTGATTTTTTTTCTTTACCTTTGTCCAAGGCTTATCAAGCAAAAATGTGGTTTTCTACTCATTGTAATTGTCTTCCAATGATGATCTATCACCCGTTGAACTAGTAGAAATGCCCCCAGTGTCAGGGTACTGCAAACTAGAGATCTTCGATAATGAGTCAAGCTTCACAATATGATGAGGAGATGCTTTATCAACCACAGGACTCACTATAGGCATACATTCTTGGACCGGGGTGGGATAGGCCATTGAGTGGGGAGAACCCGAGAGCAACCCATGCTTAGCATTGGAGCAAGGTGAGTCACCTACAACATTCAGAGTAATGACATAATGACTAGAATCAGCCCCAATCCACAAAGTGGGCTGATTTAGATCATTGTTGCCACGCGCATAGGTTTGCTTCTTATTGCACTGGGAGGTGTTATGAGTAGTTGAATAGCATTTTTTGCACCTAAATGGGATCTTTTCATAATCAACAGGCTGTCTCGAGCACCTATTTCCAACCTTTAATGAGATTTCAGCCGGAAGGCCTTTGGATAGGTCGAATTCGACACAAATGCGAGAAAAGGTAGAGCTTTCGTAATTGATTGTTTCTTTAGAAATGCAGTGGAACTTTCCCAATCCATTGGCGATGGCTTTCAAACACCCAATCTCCCAAAATTGTAGAGGTAAATAGGGAAATCTTACCCAGAGAAAAGTAGAGGAAAATGCCTCAGACCATGGATTGAAGGAGGGAAAACAGGGCTTGATGCAAAGGAAGTCGCCTTGATAGAACCATAGACCAGTATTAAGTATTAGTTCCTTTTCTTCCATTGATTCAAATTCCAATATGAAGAACCCCTTTGCACAGGGGTAAATACTAATTTCATCCTGCATGTGTGCTTTCCAATCATTACTTATCCATGTGTGCAAGTCACTTAAATTTGGCCAGATTTGCATGAATGTGCAAATTAGGGCATGCTCCATCAAGTACGTCTCTCTGTCACAGGCAGTGTTGTCCATAAATTTTTTAGGAATTGAATTGGAGCGATAGAAAGAAAATAAGGAATTTTGAGAGGTGGAGGGCGCGAGGGAGAATGGACCCGACTAGCATCATTCGATGGTGAGAAAGAACCAGGTGGCATACCACCAACCATCGTAGCATGGGCGTCGAGACCTAGGGCTGCCTTGAAATCAAGTTGAGGGTTCACAGCCACCAAGTCAGAGCAACTATGAGCCACTGAAGTCAGAAGGTTCCCGTGTGGAGGAAAAAGTGTGTGTGCCTCACCCAAGGGCTGGTGCGAGCGAGTAGAACTGGATGCAGTATCACCACCCTAATCACCATCCACTTTCACAGGCTGGGTGTTGGATATTTTCAGAGCAGAGCGATCCATTTCGGAGCTTTACTTGTGCTATGATAGTTACCAAGCAAAAATATAGTGATATCACTGAAGAACCATATGATCCTGAAATTCTTAAGTCTAATGCACTCCCCTTATGAGATATAATTGATGTGCCAATGGACATAGATGATAAAGACAAAGTTATTAAGATTGGGAAGTGACTTGATGATGAAGAACAAGAGGACACTACAACTTTACTTCATGATTTTCTTAAAAAAATTGCTTGGAAATACTCTGATATGCTAGGAATTGACCCAAAAATTGTGACACACAACATCTTTCTCACTGAAAATGCTAAAGTTGTTCACCAAAAGATACGAAAAATTCACCCTAACATACCCTTGCATGTTAAAGCAGAGCTTGAGAAACTCCTTGATGCAGGCTTCATTTGACCTATTGATTATTCTCCTTGGATCTCAAACATTGTCGAAGTTGCTAAACTTGATAATCATATTAGGGTATGCACAGATTTTTGTGATTTGAATAAAGCCTCTTTAAAAGATGACTTTTCGCTTCCTAATATTGACATGATCGTGGATTCAACTGCTGGACATGCTTTTTTTTCCTTCATGGATGGATTCTTTGGTTATAATCAAATCCTTATCAACCCTCAAGATCAATACAAAATTTCCTTTACAACTATTTGGGGAATGTTTTGTTGGGTTGTGATGCCCTTTTGTTTAAAGAATGTCAATGCAACTTATCAACAAGCAATGACATTGATCTTTTAGGATTACATACATAAAATCTTAGAAGATTATGTTGATGATATCCTTGCTAAATCCTTAACACGACAAGACAATGTAAATGTTCTTCAAGAAATATTTGAACGCATATGTAAATATAACATGAGACTAAATCTGAAAAAATGTGTCTTTGTCATAGATAGTGGGAAACTTTTGGGGTTTATCATATCTCACAGAGCTTTTGAGGCGGACACAAAGAAAATTGATGCCATTATTAGCATGCCACCTCTTAAGAACATTTCTCAATTACGCACGTTATAAGGCTGAATTGAAGCTATCTTTCATTTCGTAGCATCTTTAGCCATTCACACATTACCCTTCACACATCTCCTAAAAAAGGATGGACACTTTGATTGGAATAAAGATTGTAAATAGGCTTTTGAGAGTTTAAAGGAATACCTTGCAACTCCACCTATTTTACAACCCGTCGTGCCAAACAAACCATTTATCCTGTACATAGCCGCATCAGCCCATGCTCTTGCAACATTGTTGGATCAACAAGATGATCATGGAAAAGAACATCTTGTTTATTAAATTAGTCGAACTTTAATTGATTATGAAATTTGATACTCAACAATTGAAAAGCAATGTTTAGTTCGTGTATTCGCTACTAGTAAATTGCGACACTATTTACTAAATGCTGAAATACAAGTCATAAGAAAATTGTACCCCCTTAAGCATATTTTTAATAAAACCGACCTGTCAAGACGCTTCGATAAGTGGGTAATGTTGTTAACAGAGTTTGACCTTAAGTTTGTTTCCCAAAAATCAATCGAAGGACAAGCCTTAACCAGTCACTTAGCTGATGCTCCTTCTCCTCTTGCTTTACCTAATCATGACTCCTTTGTTGATGATAGTGTCTTGACCATAGATGTTAAAAAATAGGAATTGTATTTTGATGGATCTAAGTGTAGAACAGGTTCTAGTGCTGGAGTGGTATTAATTCTACCTAATGGAAATCTTATTCCCTTGTCTTATTGATTAAATTTCTTATGTATAAATAACACAGCGGAGTATGAGGCAATAATTGTAGTATTGTGAGCTGCTTGAACCATGAGTGCTAAATATATCAAAATCTTTGGTGATTCTCAATTATTAATCAAACAGATCAATGGGACATATCAATATAAACATGAAAAATTATCAAAATACAAGGATCTTACAATGAAACTGTTAGAGAAGTTTGAATCATTCACCATTGATAACATCCCATGAAAAGACAATCGACATGTGGATGTGATGGCGAGTGCAACCTCTCTTATATCCCCTCATGATCCTTCAACAGACTTCACCTTTTTTATTCACCCCATCATGAAACCTTCTATTGGTACTCGCTTTGAAGACATTTTAACAACTCAAGAAGCTTATGCAAAATATTTTCTTGCTTTTATAGTTTATCTTAAAATAGTCATATGGAGGTCTTTTTTGAAGATTTTTTTTTTAAATGGGGTATAATTTCATGCTCTACACAATGGTATAAGTGTTTTTCAATTTTGGGGGAGTTAAATTTTCCATTTTTGCATCTAAATTCAAATCACATTGCAACTTGGTCTAGGTTTTAGGGTTTTAATGCTTAATCATTTATCTAACCCTAACATCTTGTTTTCTTGATTTAATCTAACATTTGGAACATGGATTGTAGGTTTGAAGAGGAGCGTGGAGCATTTAATTAAAGAAAAAGCATTCTTGTCTTTAAATCTTATAATTGTAACAAGTGTTTCGACACTTTTGGGGCAATTATAACCCATCATATGCTACTTTGGTCAATGTTTTAGGACCACCAAATTTCCATTTGGTTTTAAAAACTTACAATCTTAGGACCAACTAGGTTTCAATTGGGCTTAAAATTCATTTTCAAAGTTGGCTAAAATTGAACCCTCGTCATTATTTTTTGGGTTTAAAACGAACACTCAAAGTTGGATAAAATTGAACCTTCACATCATCATTTTAGTTTGGGCTTAAAATTGAACAAGGCAACTTCATTTTTCAATTGGTGCTTAAAAAAAACTCATCACTTCTTTGAAGGGTTAAAATTTACAACTGTTTGCCATGTTTTGTAATTTTCAATGTTTTCAGTGGATGCATATGCAATTCTCTAACGCCATTTGGAGACCTTGAGAAACATAAACATTCTCTAACACTTTGCAAGAGCACCTACATCTTTCAATTTGGATTTAAACTAAGCCTCCTTGTGAGTGTGAGAAAAAGGCATAGCGTGTGTTCTCTCTTTGTTCATGCAAGCAAAGATGATAGAACTACGATTTTACTTTCTTGCTATTGTTTATCTTTAGAGAGCCTACCTTGGTGGGAAAAAGTACTCACCTCAAGGGAATGACTCAAGCAGTAACGAGCTAAAGCCAAGCTCTTCCAATCACTATGTAAAAATGTGTTGTGATGAAATTCATTAACAACAGGTGCGAATGTGTCATACCGACAAGTGTCACCCATAGTATCCGTGTGATATGTAAAAATCCTTCCTTAGGGAAAGGACTGGGATGCCTCTTGATTCTCCATAATCTTAAGCTAATCTTGTCATGTGTATGTCCACTTCGAATGGAATTCCTTATTAAAATCCTTTGTTTAGCAAGCCAAAATCCTAAAATATTTGTTGGTGCAAGAATGGTTGTTCTGAAGCTACCCCACATTTGAACTATTCAATTGTAGAAACAAAAAAATTCCTTTTAATATCTAGATTTTAAGGATTTTGAGATTTGGTGGTCTCGAGAAGTGTGTGCCATGGAGGGTATCCAGTGTCGCCAAATCTCTAGTTGTTCACATTGTCTAGTGTTTTGAAAAATCTGAGTGGAGACTCAACAAATATGGCCGTTTCTATCCTAGGATTGTAAATTATTGAGAGTCAATTTAACACTTTTCTTGGTTTCAAAATGATACAAAACAAACATTCACTATCATCTTCAAAATTTTAAACACTTTGGTTTAAATATGGACTTCTTGAGTTAGCCTTGATATTACTGCTTATCCTAAGGATTTATCCTTCGCGATTTATAAATATCTTGACATTAATCTCAAATCCATATTTTCCAAAGACAACATAGGTAATTATGGATTTAATCTCATAATTTTCATGAAATGTACATTGTGAAAGTTATGATGTTTTGACATAAACATCTAGTTTGAAAACATAATCAAGATGAGTGTTTGTAAAATCAATTCACTTAAGCAAGATAAACTTGAAAAATTGAACCCCACATGACCATTTGGTGACCGATCGCACTAGTTGAACAACCCGATCTTACACCCGCTATCATACAAGGAAAAAATTGCAAACATTGAGTCCAAAACCATTGGGTCCTATTTCCAAAATCATTTGAGTTCTATTTTACCAAAAATCATTGAGTCCTTAGGGTTTGATCACTTTGGAGGTATAGCATGTTTATCACTACCATGGTCTTGGAAAATAAAGGTTCATTCTAGGTCAACATTGGGTCAAACATTTCATCCATCCTTCATCATATTTCATCCTTCACTTCACCAAATTTTGCAAACTTTTGAACACACCAACACTTTGGACTTAGACATCAATCAACCCAAACCCTAACTTAGCTAATTTGTATGTGAAAGGAATCCTTTTCCATGCATTTGGTTAAGTTAGTTATCATCTTTGAACTAGTTTATCTTGAAGGTCACGAAGTTCATAAACATCCTTTATCAAACATAAAACATCAAAACTCTTAAGTCAAAAGTGTTTTCCCAAAAAATTTGCAAAGATCACTTTCCATAGCATTCACCTTTTTTGTCTCCCATTGTCACCATTGGTCCAAAAAACCTTAGAGGTTCACTTTTGCAACAAGTTCAAAACACAAGAAAAACATGGAATATAAAATTGATTCATCCATCATGAGTGGTCTAAATCAACCAAACTATCTAAACCTTACAATACCAATTGATTATCAATGCTCACATTTATACAATTCACACATGGGATCATTATATCCTACAAACCTCAATGCTACAAAAAAAGTGAGTATGCCCAATCTAAATTTTGGAACACCTTTCCCTATGGTAGATTTAAATCAAACTCAAAACCTACAAATCTATCCACCAAATGATCAATACACGAGTCTTCAACAAAACAACATTATCCCATAAAATCAATACATGCCAAATGTGAATATACCAAATACAAACTTACCAAGGATGAACATATCAAATCCACACTTGGTGAACTATGGGATAGATATGTTTGCAAATCACACCAATGTTGTTAAAAATCCAAATAATATACTGGCAACTCAATGTATTGATCCAAATTAAGGTAACAACATGCAAAATCAAGGTTACCTAAATGAAAATCAATGTGTTTCCCAACCACAACAATGCTCAATGCCAACTTGTAATTCAAAATCTAAACATCATCCCAAATCAGAACATGATCCAAAATCAATTTTTTCATGATCCCATACAAATACCACAAGTGTATATTCCAAATATGATTGACCAAAAACTAAATCCACTACACCAAGGGTATCAAGATGAAAATCAAGATCAAATTATGCGAAATAAAATTGCTAGACTTAGAAAATTCATTGGTTCATATCACTAAGAGACATCTCCACCCCAAAATAGACACACTCCCCCATTAGTTAAACCATGTCATCAAAACATTGAGTTGTTTCTGCAACCACATCAAGAACATCTTCAATATCAAGAAGTTGGATATCAAAATCAACAACCTCAACAACCAAATCAATCACCACATCTCCAAGATGAATCACAACTAGATAAATCTCAACAAGCACAAGATTCACAAGATAAAAAAATCATCACAAAACGTGAATATACTCCTTTTAGGGGAGCCAATTGAATCAACATTAAACACGTTAGTCCATGCTAAACTGATCAATCTTCCAGAAGCATTAAATGGAGGTAAATCTAGCATCAATTTCCCATGGGATGATGATAATGCTTATTGTGAATACCATAGCACAACAGGTCATGACACGTTAGATTGTATCAAACTCAAAGATCTCATCCAAGACCTTCTTGACCAAGAAAAATTAACTGTTGAAGACAATGATCAAGATTCAATCACTAATGATGGAAATGACAATCTCTCCACCACAATTGTTGAAAACAATGATAAAGATCTATCCATCAATGAGCACCTTGAAGATGTTTCTACCACATCCAATGATCAAATCAACATACATCAAGAGTCATTTTTTAATCATGATCAAGACCCATAAACAATATCCAACAATGATCCATTTCAAGAAGCATTAACATTATTTGATCCTATGATTGAAAATATTGACAATATCCCCACCACCATGTTTGAGGAAAAAATTCAAGATTCATCTGCCAATGATCGTGTTGATAATGTCTCTACATCACCTAACAAGTTAGAGGACATATCTTGTAAGAATTTATTCCAAAGAATGATCAACATCTTTCACCTAAGTCTAGCAATGGTCCTTTCCAAGACATATTGACATCCTTTGACCTCATGGTTGTAGATATTGAGGGAATCCTCAACTCAACACTTGATTCAAATTCACTTGAATATCAAGAAAATATTGAGCCAATACCCATTCCTAATGAAGACATTCAAGAACCATTTGTAAGCAATCCATCCTTTGAAATTGACCCAAATCAAAAAATTGATCAAAAGCACGTCGAAAGCAATTCCAAAATTAATCAAGATCAATAATCTGTATCTCCAAGATACTACCATGATCTAATGGGTATTTTCCAATCCATACAAGATGTCACAAATAATGATCATCCCCATATATCCCATACTCCTCCAGCTACCCATGAGATTCTTACTCCTAATGGAAATATAGATGATCTTCATCCAAAATCAGAGTTGCATACTCTTGATATCATTACCAAGGAACAAGAGTCTCCTACTTTTAATATTTTTACACATGATCATAAAAAAATCCATAGATATATCAAAAATTGATCATGAACAAGACCTCTACATAGATGGTAAAATAGAAACATCCTTTAAAGAGCAACCAAAAATGGATCATGAAGAAGACTCCTATATGAATTGTATAGCATCAACACCTTTTGAAGAAGCATCAAAATCAGACACATCCTCCATATAGATTAAAGAAAGTGAGTATGAGGATATCAAGAACTATCAAAAATAGGCAAAGCAAAAGCATCTTGAATAGGAAGGAAATGGTTTGATAGTAGCAGAATCAAAGCATGTCAGTAATAATCCCATAATATTAGGGGAAAATTTATCTAGTGCAAACAAAAACATGGGGAGCATGAAGAGTCCTTATGATAAAATGGATACCAACACTCCAACCATTCATATCATGAATCGTCATCCACATATCTTTCCAACCACTAATTGGGACCAACCACAAGAAAGAGGTCTATATCAAAGAAAATAGAAAATTATTGAAGCAAAATAATCGACAAAGAAAAATGGACAAGAAAAAAATGAATGGACACCAAAGAAAAATAAAGAAAATCATCCCTATCACACTCCATTAGTAAAAAAACTATGGGGAAAATAAAAAGGGAAGTTCATCCATCAAAAGTGTATGCCAATACAAAAGAAAGCTTCAAGAGTGACCTACAAAGTATATGAAGAAGTTGGTTCCAATCGAATCTCCATATCCACCCATCATTGCACATCATCCCAAGTTTGGAGAACCAAAGATTCCAAACTATCGACCCATCCATATGCATCTCATATCCCTCAACATATTCCACCATCCACTTCAACATCTATGATATCCAACTCTCGTATTGACCGTGTGTTGGCAACAACTCTTTATCATAAGGATTCTAAGGGCACTCTATCATGATGTTTGCATCTAAGTAAGGTTAACTTTGGTATCGATAAAGAAGATGAAAAGATCTAGGGCTAACATTCAAGTTCCCGTATCTTGGAAAAACAACTTCTCCAAGAAAGATATCATTGGCACATCATGATAGGAACATCTATATCAGCACCAACAATGTCTACATCAACACCACTAGGTGGTTCAACATGAGAATAAACTTTTCAAAAAATCAAAAAAATCAAGAAAATAATAAAGAAAAAAATCATCCTCTAATGAAAACCACTCTGGTGGCGCTTTGGACAAGTACCATGATGAAAACTTGGAAAATAGGCATCATGAGTAGAATCGAGCATCTATGTGCACCATTTCAGGTGGAAGCATCTCATCCCATCCATAATAAATCTCGCATTCCATCCATCTTATCCATAATAAATCTAGGAACCCTTCATTATCCAATCCATTTTTCATCCCATTTGACTTATCTTGATCTTGGAAAAGGTTCAGTATGTACTTCACACTTGCTTATGGTAAACTTCTTGACATGGGTCACTATCATTGGTCCTATCCTAATGAGCATTATTTGAGCCATAAGGCATTTTCCAAAGAGGCATACTCTATCCAAACATGTTATCATATCACAAGATAATCCTTGGCATCCTACACACACCTATCCATCAATCCATTCATTTATCCATGCATCCATCCATGGCATTCCATACATTGCTAGACGTTGGGGGTAGATACTTACATCTTGCTTTAGGAATAAATATTGAGCTATATCCTCTAACTCATGTTGAGATCTAAACATTTGCTAACATAAAATCAAATTGGTCAAATCATTTGAAGAAAAAATCCAAATCACTAGCCCATGGCACATTTTGATGAGAAGATCTTCCTTATCAAGCTTTATCTTTTATCAAACATCAATCCAAACAATCCATATCAGTTGAATCTACCTTGCACCTCAATGTCACATCAACTCATTCCAACAAACTTTGTTCCAAACCAAGCTTCAAAATCTTGATCAATCTTATCCAATCAAACCATCATCATTTTGGGATATCCTTCCCAATCCTTGTGTTGCTTAACACTATCCTTGCATTGTTGTGTATCCTCAACAATGTTATCATCATCAATCCATCAATTTCTAATCCTCGTGTTGCTTAACACTATCCTTGCATTGTTGTGTATCCTCAACATTGTTATCATCATCAATCCATCAATCCTAGCTTGGATTTCAACAAAATCCCAAATAGATCACTGATATCATTGTCAAATTTCCATATCCAACTCATCAACACCATGCAAAAAATCCAAAACATCCAAAAAACATCAAAATCCCTGAAAATGTTGAACATCAAAAATCCAAAAAATAGAGTCCTCTTGTCGAACTGCGTCATCTCTGAGCTTGAACATAGGAAAGGCCCTCATTGATGTACCCCTGAGACACCCTAGGTCAGTCCTTTAGCATTCCATCATAATAAACTATCATCTTTCATCTGTTCATATCTTCATCTTGTAAATTAGTTGAGTTAGTCGAACTACGTGGTCTCTGCGTGTATAACATAGGCAACACTTATCTATGATCAGCCCCCGAGGCCCCTAGGATAGGTCTTTAGGTTAGGTTCTTGGTTGAAACTCAAAAAACCCCAAAAAATTTGTAAAACTCTTGGAAAACACCTAAACATTCAAATATTTCACAAAACCCAAAAACATCCAAATATTCAGAAAACACAAAAAACATTTGAAAATTGAAAACACAAAAAAAATAGAAAACATCCAAAAGACCTAAAAATCCTCAAAACATTTAGAAAACCCTAAACAGCCTTGAAAAATTCAAAAATCCTAAACATTCACCTAAACTTCAGAAAATACCAAAAACATTCAAATATTCCAGAAAATACAAAATCCCATCGATCCCATCTCACTTTCACCCGCAACAAACTTTCACCCATAATAAACGATTCTCACCTTCACCCTTTGGTGAAACAAGTAGAAAACAAGTATAGCAAGTTGTAAAGTGTGAACCTAAACGTCAAAATATAAAGTTTAAATCATAGGAAAATATGTTAGTGAAGTTTATAGGAATGACTCCTCTTAGCATCAGCATTGATGAGTCCAATTAATGGCTCAATTTTGATAGGGTTTATTATGTATTTGATGTTGTCACCATAGACTTTGGTACTTGGTTGTTGACATTTTCCATGTTATCTCCTTGAAACCATAAACCTTGGGCATAAGTTTATCCTTGTGACTTTTTAATGACATTAACATTTCATTTGAATTATCTATATTAATTTTGCATGTGGTTGAATGGATTATACTTTAAGGTAATTATAGATATGCAATTGTTTGTGCGTGCTAATGTTATTATGTAGTAATACACTAATCTATTGATGTCAACGAAGCTTTCAAAGTGGATGGAACTCCTGCTAGCTGGTCAGTTGCCGAGAAAGTTAAGAAGATGATCATTAAGAGGTGAGAGGAGGGAAAATTTCCAATGGAGGGAAATTCCTAGTTCGAATAAAAGATTGTAACTACCTTTTTAATGGTCATATTTGTTTGTTGAGCAATCTAGGGAATGTTTTGTGCTAGATTCTCGTTGGAGCAAGTCTTCTTTGACCAATTTGGCTCATGCATAACTTCCTCCATCTTTTTCTATGCTTTCAATAAGTGGCATCCTCCTATTTTGATGGAGTCGACTGCTTAAGTAGTTAGGGTTAATCAATAGTTTTTCTCTCTATAAATAATGGTCAGATTCCCCTTTTCATAAGGTTGGATGTTATGAGATTGTACTTGCATTTTCCAGTTTTAGTAATATAGTCATATGACTGAGATGTTGTAATCATGTTTTCAAGAAATAATATGATATTTTGAGTTGCTACATTTGAGTTAGCTTAAAAGAGAGTCACTAAAGGGGGCCCACTTGGTGAGGATTCCACCTATTCAGTTTAAAAGTTATTTTTTGTTCAGCAAATAGTTTCAATTTCAGCAACTGTTTGTTCCTACAACCACTGAAATTTTTTTATGTGACTATTCCTACAGTCAAGGTAGATAGAGTAGTTTCCTGTCTATTTGCGGAGATTTACATTTCTATCTTTCATTTCTAGTCTATTTGTTAATGCTTAGTGTAGTTGTGGATGTATGCTTAGTACTTAAGTTGATTTCCTTCTAGTATTTCATTTCCAGTATTGTTTCTTTCCTAGTTTATGGATGACTGTAGTAGAGTCCTAGTGCACAAACAGTGTTGACCCATTTCAAGTTTACATCCCTGGGTTGACAATGAAATGCACCTTCATGATGAGTAAGATAACTACTTAGTGCATATGTTCAATCTCTAAGTCAAATCTCTAAGGGATTAGTTATTAAACCATTAGAGGAGGCCAACATTTTTGGCATCGTTGTCAGGGATGGTGTCAAACTAGGAATTTCTTTGGAGTCATTGATAGTTTCTTTCTTTCTATAGTATTTCTGAAGTTTTTTCTTAGCATACCCTTCATTAGGAAAGTAATGACCTACTATTCTTTCACCAATTATTTGTGTAAGTTTGTTGATACTGAGTTGATATCGCATGCATAGAGGAAGGAGAAGAGATGCCTATGGGAGATTCCTTGCTAATGACCTTGATCCATTTCAACTAGTTGAGCATCAAAATCTACCAAGAGATGATGAAGAAGAAGAGGAACACCCTTTTGTTGATGCATTTCCCAATTTGAACAGTTCTGACACTTCCTTTGAAGACCAAAATCTGATTGAGAATCCATTTTCTTTGGAACTCCATCAAGTAGGCATGGTTGATGCAAATAGAAATAGACCCAACCAACCATCTTTTCCATTTCCCATCACTCATCAAAATGAAGTTGACAACCTCAGAAATATCCCTGCTTCAGTCCTTCCTAAGTTCTATGGGCTTGTCACAAAAGACCTTGACACTTTCCTATTTGATTTTGGCATCCTCTGTAGAATCTATGACTATACCACTGATGCTCATAGGATTAAGTTTTTTCCTACCACCTTGAAAGAAGTTTCATTAAGATGGTTTATGAGCTTAGGTAGGATGTTATGAAAACAATGTTTCTTGAGAAGTACAAATAATATTGCAGGGGCAATGATATGAGAGGGGATGATATCTTTAGGATGCAACAGAAGGAAGATGAGAGTTTTGAGGATTACATTTCAAGGTTTCTATTTTTCCTACAAAAATCCCCACATCATGCACTCAATGAAAAGTCTCAAAAGATTGTCTTCCTTAGAGGGATCAATGACAGTTGCATTGATGCTTTGGACTTGATGGAAGGAGGAAATATCACCCAAGTTCATTGGGATGATATTAAGAAGATATGTCAGAACTATTCCAAGGGAGCTTCAAAGAAAGCAAGAAGTTACCAATCCTCTATGGGTAAATCATCCACCAATGGAGTTTCAAGGAAAGAGATTACTCACTTGTTGGAATATTTCAAGCAAGACATCATAAACAATTTGGATACTCAGCTAGATACACTTCAAGAAAAGAAGAAACATGAGGAGGCATAAGAAATGTTGGCAGGATATTGCCCTTATTGCAGACAAAAGAAGAAGGACTACAGATGCAAAGTGGTAGCTAACATTGACAGCAAGCATATCCCACTTGAGTTCAAGCCAATCCAAGGTGATGATGATCAAGTCTACTACATTGCACAAAGGAGACCATGGGCCCCAAGACAAGGTATGCCACCAGATCCATTATCTTTTGTTGGGCCTTATTTCAATTCTTATGCATCTGGTAACCAATGGAAACCCCCATATCCATCCAACTATGGAGGATATCCACCTCATCCTTGGAACAACGCTCCAAATACCTGGCCCAATCACCAAAACTCTCCACCCTAGTGATGAAAATCTTAGGGAAATTGGTAGTAGTTCCAAGGGAATTGGAAGCCACCTCCAGGAAACTGGCAACAAACATCCCAATGGAGGGAAGGACAACAATGGCCAAATTAGACAACTAGTTACATGCAGCCACCTCCACAGCCTCAGCAGCTTGTCATAATGCTTCCTCCTACTAGCTCAATTTGAAGCACACCTAGGCCTACTCAATTACTAGCTCATCCCACACCTAACCCAAATAACAAACCACAACAATAGCCCGTCTACTCTGCAGATACTAATCAATTCCCTGCATATGTTGTGAGTGTGAGTGACATCCATCTACATTCAAGAAATAATTTTCTAGCTCCTTCTACTCCTATCATCACTGAGCTTCTAGTGGAAGAAGAGGAGCCTCTAAATTTCCCCATTTAGCCTAGTGTGCCTAAAAATCATGAACCAGTTCAACAGACTAATCAAGATCCACCATTTCCTCAAAGGTTAGAAGTTATTAAACAAAAGGAAGAGAAGGAGGAAACAACCTTTGACATTTTGGATTAGCTAAAACACATATGTGTTAAGATACCTTTGTTTCAAGCTATAAAATATGTCCCCATATATGGCAAAGCAATCAAGGAAGCATGCTTCAAAAATCTAGGGAGGAAAAAGAAAGACCCCACTACAGTTCATGTGGTGGGACAGTTAGTAGATATCATGCTTGGGAAAGTTATTGTTCCCAAATACATTGACCCATGTAGTCTTGTGGTAGGAATTATTATAAATGGAATTCAAATAAAGAATGCTTTAATTGACTTGGGAGTAGCAATAAATGTGATGAATAAGGATATCCTACAACAATTGAATGTTGCAAACATGAGACCTACTCCTACTATCCTGCAACTTGTTGATAGTTCCACTGTCAAACTAGATGGTATAGTAGAAGACCTTGTGGTAACTCTAGACTCTTGGGAGTACCCAACAAATTTCATGATTCTTTCTCCTAAAGTTACACTAGGTAGGCATCCCATTATTATAGGAAGGCCATGGCTAGCCACAACAGATGCTTACATTGGATGTTGGTCAGGGGATGTGACTATTTCTGATGGGAAAAGCACTAAAAAGCTTGTTCTCTACCCTCTTGTTCAATCATCTCATGATATGGACAACACCATATGGCCACATGTTGGAGAAGAGGCCAAGGAATTCAATTCAGTGGAACAACTCATGATGTTAGGCAGAAGTTATTTCATGCAGCTCAAGCAAGAAGATGAAGTGTTGTCCCACATAATTTAGAACCATTGTGAGGTGCATGAAGAGTCATCCACTCATGAATATGGTTCTGCAGGTCCGGTGAAGACACTTTTTCCTGCTCTTCCTACAACTAAAATTCCTGCAAAAACTAATATGCTTCATACATTACTACCACATGAACTAAAAATTCCAATTATTAGTGAAACAACTATGATTGAGTTAACCACATAAGTACAAGTGGCAAAAGGGAAACATCTGAATATTAACAGCAAGTTGAGTCAAGAGAAGAAGTTGTCCCTGACAAATTTGTTGAAGACCCACCAACATGCATTTGCATGGGACTATCGTAACATGAAAGGATTGGACCCAAAGATATGTACTCATAGGATATATATCAGAGATGACTGCACACCAGTAAGACAACCACAAAGGAGAATCAACCCTGCATTGAGGGAGATTGTAAAAGGGGAACTACAAAAATTATTGGATGCAGGATTTATCTACCCTATCTCAGACAGCTAGTGGGTGTCCCCATTGGTAATTGTGCCTAAAAAGAGGGGTAAATGTAGAGTTTGTGTTGACTATAGGGAACTCAACTCTGCCACCAAAAAGGATCATTTTCCCCTTCCTTTCATAGACCAAGTACTGGATTCACTTGCAAGAAAACAATATTTTTCTTTTCTAGATGGATTTAGTGGCTATAATCAAATACATATTGCACCTGAGGATCAAGAGAAGAAAACCTTTACCTATCCATGGGGGACTTATGCCTACTCAATACTTCCATTTGTCTTGTGTAACACACCTGCAACTTTTCAAAGGGAAGTCATTAGTATATTTTCAGATATCTCACATGATTGCATGGAGATCTATATGGATGATTTTACTACCTATGGTGTTGATTTTGCAGAAGCATTAAAGAATCTAAGGAAGGTTTTATAGAGATTTGAAGACCATAATCTATCCTTGAATAGTGAGAAATGCTTCATGATGATGCAGGAAGGAGTAGTCCTTGGCCACTACATCTCTCAAAAAGGAATTCAAGTAGATTCAACCAAGATTGAGGAAGATTATCAAGCCCTATTCCTAAGGCAAAGCAAAAAAAAGTCAAGTAGGAAGTTTCTACCGCAGTGGGTACCATAGCGCCATCAAATATTTTAGCAAAATGGCAGGCACCAGTATAATTCTAACTTAAAGATGTTGAATTCCAAAGGGACAAGAGGACTGCAAAGTATTCTCTCAAGCTTTGAAAGCAAATTAACTCCATGCTCCTATACTCAGCCCTAATTGGGAGCTTTTCTGCCTGCATGACCAAATACTTGCATAGAGAGTTGTATTAAGATAGAAAGAAGGAGCAATTGGAGAATGCAGCCTACATGGACCGAGCAAGAGCATTTAGCTTGCAGATGAAGGGATGGCGGTTTGCTACCTGCTCTTAAAATGGCGATGCAGCATACAAGCAGCGACGCATCAAGATACTTCATAAGCTCTCGGCGCAGAGCGCGCAGAGCAGCAGCGATGGCTTTTGATTACATTGGCTTGATGGACTCCGCAGTGTCGCCGTTCTCTGTGATCGACGCCATCGTGCTGAAACCTCGCCGATTTACTTTCCCCACCAACACGGTTTTCCATCGCCAGTCCGCCACCACCTGCGCGGGATACAGCCACCATATAGTTGCAGAGATCCCGCCATCTCCAAAAGAGAGAAGGGTGCTCATTGAGAAAACCTTTCCTTTCTCATGGATTGCAGGATGTTTATTCTACATTGGACCAGATCATGTCATGAGGAGATGTGTAAGGGAAGATGAGACATATGATATACTGCATGCATGTCACAATGAACCATGTGGAGGGAATTTTGCAGCCAAGAGGACATCAATGAAGATTCTTAATACAGGATATTATTGACCCACACTTCATAGGGATGCAGGAAATTATACTAGTAAGTGTGATAGATGTTAGAGGATGGGTCAACCAACTAAATTTGATGAGATGCCTCTTTACCCCCAGGTAATCATCACTCTATTTGATAAATGGGGACTTTATTTTGTAGGTCCCATTGATCCTCCATCAAATGGAAAATCCTACATCTTGGTTTGCATTGACTATGTGACCAAGTGAGTTGAGGTTAAAGCTATGAAGCGTGCCAAAGATAATAAGGATGAAAACTTCCTCTATGAGGAAATCTTCACACGTTATGGGGTTCCAAGGGAGATAGTGATAGGTCAAGGGGCTTAGTTTACATCAACCCTTGTCACAACATTAGTCAATGAATATAATGTGAGGCACATAAAATATACTCCCTATCACCCTCATGCCAATGGCCAATATGAGGTGACCAATAGGGAAATTGAGGCAATCTTGACCAAAACAGTGGCTATTCATAGGAAAGACTGGGAAATAGACTAGTAGAAGTTGTCTGGGCCTATAGGACCACCTGGAAGACAACCATAGGTTTCACTCCTTTTGAATTACTCTATGGGAAGACATCTATGATGCCTATTTAGTTTGAGCATAAAACTCTTAGGACTGCACTAAATCTTGGGAGAGACATATCTGAGGCACAAAAGGATAGAATCATGTAGCTAAATTCTTTAGATGAGATGAGAAAGACAACCCTACATCATATTGAGGTTGTGAAAAATCAAAGGGTCAAATGGAATAATAGATACATAAAGGAAAAGAAGTTCCAGCCAGGTGACTAGGCACTCCTTTATGACTCCAGGTATCAAGATAATGCAGGTAAGCTATAGACTAGATGGTTGGGACCGTATGAAGTGTAGAAGTCTTCCCCAATGGTGTTGTTCAACTCACAACCATTGACCCTATCAGATTCAAAATTTTGGTCAATGACCACTGTCTAAGATTATATCATAAACCAACATCCAAGGACTAATTCATGCAACAATTTATTCAACACCCAACCTACGAACTTCCTGTAGCCAAAGGAAGCGGACCTAGTGTCCCTCCTTTTGATTGATCTAGGTACACATGCAATCAATTCATAATAAAGATTTCCACTTTTTTGGGAATCCACTTCTTCACCAATAAATTCATCCGCCCATCCATCTCCATCTTCTCTCTCTTCCATAACTCCACCATCACTTCACTTCGCCATCACTTCATTCCATCACCATTGCATTAATTGCTCAACTATAATTTTAAAAGGTAACTGGTACTTCCTCCACATTCCTTGCAAAATATACTCCACATTTTTAGGTACGTGCAAGACAATCTATTATATCTTAATTATCTTTATTGCATTTATTTAGTTACTATAAATTAATGTTGATATTTCACATGTCATATAATTGTACCCTACCTTGTCAAATCATAATTACCACCTAGCCTGTCTGGACACATGTTGTAATTTAGGTTGGGGGTGAGTGTTAACTCACAAGTCCACGTGTCATCTACGTTATCAAATTTGAAATAAGCCAATTTGAATGAAATGTTGAAATTACAGCTTGCATGTGTGATAGGACACTAAATTGCCACCTTTTTTTATGATAACCTTCATTTATGATTCCTTATTGCCTTAGTCATAATCTTAAGTCACCAAAAAGGTAAATTTTATATGACATTGGCGTTAGGACTTCAGAAGAGTTGTAGGAAGAAGAAATTGGGTTTTCAAAGAAAGATTGCAGGAAAGGAAATTTAGCAGAAGTGCTTGTTTGATTGCGGGCAACTGAAACAATGGGAGGTCAGCTAATTAGGAATGAACCCATAGTTCATGATGCGGTAATGTAGGATGCACTTTCTCTAGCTGAGTTCAGGAATTGTGGATGGCTGGATTATTTACTGAAACTTGACAGCTACAATGAGGACATTGCGCTAGAATTTGCACACACTCTCTAAGGGGAAGGCAATGTTAAAAGGGTTGGAGGTGATCACTACTGAGGAGAGAATTACAGAGGTAATGGGTTTACCTGCAAATGGAGAGTCATACCCTACTACCCGAGATGCAAGGTCATCTAGGGCTGAATTTACTAAACCCAGTGACCCTCCATTGGTTGTAGATAAGCAAGGTACGAAGAGAACTTCTTTGTCAGAGCCATGGAAACAAGTAGTTGTCCACATTGTCAAGTATATTACTTGTGAGGGCCACCACTCATGCCTCCATTTTGTGCACTTCAATCCCCTGAACCATATGAGACATGGATGAAGAATGAACGTTCACAATGTGCTATATCACCTCCTTGCAATCATGGCAGCTGAAACACAAAAAAGGTAGGGATAATTTTGTCTCTCACCATTGTTTAATAAAATTGTTGGTAGAGAAATCTCTACAAGAGGTGTTTGATATGACATGGGAGGAATTTGTAAGCATTGACCAGTTTAGACTAGAAAATGTACATCCTAGGGGTCAGCCTCAACCATGTAGTGTTAGTAGGGGAGAGAGGGTTGTTGAAGCCACTCCTGGAGCTTCAACCCCTGGTGCAAACCCTAGTTCAAACCCTCCTGCAGCTGAGCAAGCTATAGAAATTAGTTCTTCTGAGTCAGAATATTTAGATGAGTAAAGTTCATCCTGAGACCCTGATGTTAATGCTCTTCCCAAAACCCCAATTCGAACTAGGGATGCCATTAGAAGAGAGGAGGCACAAATGAAAGAGGTAGAAATGAGAAAGGGGAAGCCTAAGAAGCAAACGACAGAAAAAAGTAACACCAAGCCCTAGGAAATGAAAGGTTTTTGACACTATTCTTCCTGTAGCCGAAGAAAAACATAAAAACCCTCTTAATAAATCAAAACCAGTTGGACCAACTGCTGGTGTACCTCCAAAGAGAAGCCCTGGGCTTAGGAAAACATCTAGGGAGGAGAAAGAAGCCCCAATGGGGCAGCTAAATGTTGAAGAAAAATATATTTTTGAAGAACAAGCAAATATAAGATTAGAAGAGCTTGCTACTATTGTAGAACAGGTTGAGAATCAAGAGCAAGAAAAGAATCAAGAACCGCTACAACTAGAGTAGGATGAACAACCATAATCATTGCAATTGGTGATATTTGAACAGCAAGAATCCTTGGAAAGGAAGATTTTGGTAGGAATAAATAAACCTCCTACCTTTTCATGGAATGATGTAGCTCTGAGCCTATGGAGTGAGATGCAAAGAAAAGAGGATGAATCGAAAAAGGAAAAATGCAAGCTACAGGATGAGATTAAAAACAAAAATATAGAAATTGAAAATTGTTGTCTTGAAGGAAAAGGTGGATAATGTGGTAGCTTCAGTACCTCGAATGCTGGCATGCAGAACTCCTCCAAGAGTGTATGCTCTTCATTTGAAGGAGTGAAATCTTTCCTTTAAACTTTCAAGGATTATTTCAGGTTTGAGCCCTTCTCTTGACACTCCACATGAGTTTTTCCAGGCCTACCGCTTTGCCCCTCCTGAAGTTAAAAATCTATTGTGTGAACTATACCTGCATAATTATGTTGTGACTAATGATCATGATTGGAATCCCTTACTGTATATTGGAGACCTCCATTTGAGGGCATTTATGTCATGGATTCAGAATGACATTAGTTAGGGACAACAGTTTAGAACTTATAGGGAAAGAGAATTTCATACTTCGTTGCCTCCAGGGTTGAATCTAGTAACCCTACAAACATCTACCAAACATGGCACATGATTATTTATCATCCAAGCTACAAGAATAGGATCATACCTATTAGAAAGGAATCCTACAAGGAATATGAGAAGGTAGCTAAAACTACAATAAAATTAGTAATGGGGTACTTATCAAAGAGGTGGAACAGTTTTCCGGATGAGTTGAAACAAGCTGAACCCCACTCTTTGCAAAATTATGTTGCAACATGCAAGCGAGTTGACAGGTACACATAGATTGGAAGGATGAGGTAGCAGTATTGGATTCCATTAACATTTCAGCCACCTACACTATTGTGGCCTGTGCCAGATTACAAGTTTTATCGGTATGACATAGCTGCAGAAAGGGCAAGATGGAACAGATTGGAGAACAAGAAAGGATTCTACTATTATCCCAATTCAGACACTGTAGAGACCATTGTGGGGCAGTTGGCAGTTGGTGAACTCGAAGCATTGACTAGGCAAAAGAATAGTGCTCCCTCTGCTGGAGGACCAACAAAACATTATGTTGGGGGGAATGATGAGTCTAATTAATGGCTCAAGTTTGATAGAGTTTATTATATATTTTTGGTTGTCACCATAGACTTTGGTACTTGGTTGTTGAAATTTTCCATGTTCTCTCCTTAAAACCATATACCTTGGGCATAAGTTTATCCTTGTGACTTTTTAATGACATTAACATGCTATGTGAATTATCTATGTTAATTTTACATGTGGTTGAATGGATGTTATTTTAAGGTAATTATAGATATGCAATTATTTGTGTGTGATAATGTTATTATGCAAGTTTACACTAAGATGTTGATGTCAATGAAGCTTGCAAAGTGGATGGAACTCCTGCTAGCTGGTTGGTTTCAAACAAAGTTAAGAAGATGATCATTAAGAGGTCAAAGGAGGGAAAATTTCCAATGGAGGGAAATTCCTAGTTCGAATAAAATATTGTAACTACCTTTTTAATGGTCATATTTGTTTGTTGAGAAAATCTAGGGAGTGTGTTGTGCTAGATTCTCATTCGAGCAAGTCTGCTTTGACCAATTTGGTGCATGGATAACTTCCTCCATCTTTTTCTATGCTTTCAATAAGTGGCATCCTCCTATTTTTATGGAGTTGACTTCCTAGGTAGTTAGGGTTAATTAGTAGTTTTTCTCTCTATAAATAATACCGATGCCCTCTGCTAATGT
>VDFB02327618.1:0-43341 GCA_007258455.2 Sequoia sempervirens
TCTTAGCATCACCATCCTAACATCAAACAACCATCTGATCAACATGTCCTAGGATGTATCCTTCCTGTGATGGACATCAGTATCAGACATCCCCTTAGCTAAACTTAAACTAGGCAAGAGATATAGATAGCATTGACTGTTTGTCTTTGATCTTTTCTTATGATTTATCTTAATGATGCATTCTGAGGACCTCTCGATGATGGCTATCAAAACGATGTAGAGAGAAAGGAATGAGGCATCGATCATTATCTTTGTTTTGTTGTGCTTGGGGATACTTTTGTAAAATAATCTTGGTGCATACTTGCTTAGTTGTGTGTAGGGAAGTTGTTTGGAGTAGGTTGTTGACTATTTGGTCCAATATATTCTAAGTTTCTAATTTACATTCCAACGAGGTTTTTGTATGTCAAGATGTGAACAAGAACTATCCTATCTATTTGTAGAGTCAAAGTTCATTACACTAGATAAAACATTGTCCTGGTTATCAATACCTTGATGCATCATGTTGGCACTCTCAAATTCAGAAAAAATTGAGATGCCCATTTTGAAGCTTTTCCTTTGCACTTTTAGAAGTGCACCTGAGAAATCTACCTGAATGACCTACTTTGAAGCGTCATAATTTGAAGCCCATTGATTTCCAAGCAAAATCCCTTTGCAGAAACACTCATGTGTCCTATGTGAATAGGAATATCAATTTTCAGCTTCCCACAATAAGTTTTGTCAGGGTTTTGAAGAGTGAAGCTGGAGGATTTTGTCATTGTTTAGCTATTTGCAAACGTTCAGTTCTACAAAGTTGCCTCCCGTTTGAGCTTGCATTTTGCAACTGGTTGATTGTCATGTCAGAATGATTGTTGTTTTACATTCCCTATACCAAAATTAGCTCACATGTCAGTTTTCAAGGCCCTATGAGTTGATTTGATATTTTTAGCAGATCAAAACCAAATGGAATTTCTTCAGTTTTGCATTTGCATTCCTGACAGCATTTTAGGGTGGTCAACTTTGACACCTAATAAATTTTGATGGATGATGTTTGCGGCTAATCCTTTTTGCACACATGTTCACTGTGCCAAAATGATCTACTGTCTCCAGTGGCAGCTTTCCATGAGTTTATTTGATATTTTTGCAATGAGGTAATTTATTGCATTTTAATTGGTTCAGAAGGGCTGCATCTTCAGAAAAGTTCAACTGAGCTACTTTTAGGTTGAATATCTTTCACCTTGTGATATCTTTAGCCAAACCATCTATTGCATTCAAATCTCTAGACCAATTGCTACATGCCTGCAAGTTTTCATAGCTTCATGAGGTCGTTTGCCTAATTTTCAGATTCCAGAGCCAACTTGGTCAGTTTTGCATAATTTTTCACAGTGCCTGAAAATGAGTTTTAATGCAAACCCATTTCATATTTTCATCTTTGATGCATTCAAAAGTTGTGTTTGACCAATTTGAGAATGAAAGTTGTTTGAAAAAGAAAAAAAAATTAGTCGGGCCGCCCGGGCCCGATATGCTTTGCATTGTTTCAAGGTTGTAAATGTGAGATTGGTCAATTGGGATATGGGAATCCCTAAATAGAAGCTTCAAATAATTTCCAGTCCACAATGCATCGTGCAAGGAAAATTCTTGAGAACAACACCCAAGCATTTGAATAAGATAACTCCTAGAGGACTCTTGATTAAAGAGAAATCTTCTTTAGTGAAAGAAGTTGTCTTACCTTTTTACAATTCATCAAATGAGTAGTAGAGATCAAGATTTATTGAATTCCAAGTTGGAACACCAAATTTGACAATTGAATCTGCAAATAAAGCTATTAGATAGAGAACTACAGAGAAGAATGAGAGATTAAAAAAAGAGTCAATACTTCTAAGAAGGTTTGAGATTTCTTGTGGAATGTTTGCATAGAAGCTAAGAGGGTTTTGGCCACTGTGTTCAACACTAAAGCTTAATTATGAAAGGATGAGTAGGTTCTTGGGATGGATCCAATCAATTGCATAATCCATGTGGCGCAAGAGATCATATTTATATATATGTGTTTCTCCAAGCCATAAATTTGAATAGTTAAGCGAAGGGGCCGATACAAGGAGTGCCTTTTAGACCTTGTATGAAGATAATCAATACTGGGAAAGTTTGGAGCATGGCATGCGCAACCCATCAAGGCTCGAAGAAGACCCATGCCAAATCTCTGGGATTTTAGTAATTCCCAAGCAAGTGCATTAAGGTGAAAGCCACGTATAGAAAGGGCATGAAGAATGATTCACAGGATGTTGTTCCTAGAGAAGCATTTAACTATTGAGATTGCAATCAAACATTAAGGAGAATATAGCCCATGCACCCAATAGTAGAGCAACTCAATATAAATTTGTTGAGTAGACATTAGAAATTATCCATCAATGCATATTGGTAAGGTGAACTTCACCATGAATACCAAATGGAACGCCATTTAGATGGCTAAATGACACGCAAATTAAAGTAGATCCATTGGTAAATATTTTGAAACTCTCAAGGCTGATACAAGTGAAGGAGAAACTCACAAAACGAGTCAACATTCTTTGCAAAGGGCTCGAACCACGATGGATAATGGTTAACTTCTTTGCAACCTGAACGTAGCATAGAAGGGAGTCATTTAACAAAGGTAATGTAGATTAAGGGCATGAAAATCCATCAAACAAGTGTGAGAGGGAGAATTCGTATGGAAAGCAGGATGAAGAGTATATATTAAATGGAGTTGTTAAATGTTTCAAAAAACCTCAATGCAAATACAAACAGGAATAGAGCAAGAAGGGGTTCGAGCTGCTTGCCCAGGGAATTCACCACGCAGTGGAAACATCAAATGCTTTATCAACGAACATGGAGGAAGCTCGATGTTGTGCAGGTAGTTTGTGGGTGCCATGGAATGATTCAAAGGGCACACAGGAAGTTCCTTTTAAAAAAAGGAAATCTGCAAACAAATGTAGGCAGCCAATGAAAGCCCTGCACCTGGGTTAGGGAATGAATACCTGTCGAAGCATGGAGAATGGAGGAGGTCTTCAAAAGGCTCCTATTGAATGAAGTAGCACTGTGAAAAGGCTCGAACCACATTGATGATTGGTTAAAATTGCATCAGGTTTATGCCGCCATGAATGGGAAACTTGCAGATATAGAGGAGCTCGAGCAAATGAAGTTATGGCAATGAAAATGGAGGAAATGGGATCAACGACAGAAAATGAAGACACGATGTAGCATAATCTCCACCATCACTTGTCATCTTGTGGTTCTAACTTGCACACCCTTTAATTCCCGCAAAATGGCAAGATGAGGGCATGTAGCAGGTGGGGCCCTAGAAAATTTTCATCGAACGGGTGTATTTTCATATGCACAAGCATAATTTTATAAGGGGGCGATGACTTGATTTTTTAATGTTCTCAGTTGCTTTTAGGAAAGCGAGACATTTAAAAATTAAATTATTGCCTTGGTGAAAGTTTTAAATAGTTTTGAAGGAGGCCGATTGTAATATTGTGTTGCCATGGGAAATACTCAACAGGGGAAAAATATTTTCGTGTAAGGTGAAAATAAAATGCCATATGGAGGTAAATTGCGAACGAGGCCTCATTCAATTTTAAATGGTGTAAGCATAAAGTATAAAGTGAAGATTTTAATTGGCCCCATTTTTTTATTTAAAGTAGTCGGTAAAGTTGTGTTACTGATGATATATTTTTATAATGTCATTTTTGTAAAGTGAAATTAGATACTCATGAGGAAAATGTTTTAAATAAAACATTTAAGGAAATGAGGTGCCATTTAAAATATGGGGATGGATATTTTGTGCAACTGGGTGAAATCCTTCTATAAGGTTCAATATTTTATTTTGCTCGAAAAATATTTAAATGCACGAGGAGATAAATAAAGTGAGTTTTATATTCACTTTATATTCAAAAGGCTAACATGTTGTGAGATAAAAGTACAACTACAAAAAAATAAAATACAACATTTTCAAGGACATAAAATATGAGAAAATTCTACGAGCAAGCAGGGATAAAATGTTTTCACACAGCTGGGTAAAATGAAGAGATTTTCACATGGGCATATTTTATGTTGAAGAACAACACACATCAAAGATAGATTTGGAGGCAAAGTATGTTGCAGAGAGAGGAGAGAGGTTTTTCAATTTGGTAATCAATGGTGAAGAGGTTTCCAGATGGCATCACCGGATCATCTTTAGGGCTTCTTCTGGATACTTCTATTCTTCTTTTTCTTCTCTTCTCTTCTCATTATTCAAGGTTCTGAGGTTTGGTATGGGGCTGGGTAGATAGAAAATGCTAAGTCTGAGTCATTTCTTGAGTCTGTAAGCTGTAATTTTTGATTTCTTGAGAAAATACAACCAGTTTATTCAAATAAATCATGAAAGTGTGTGCACATTCATGAATATCTTCAAATTGTCTTCATACTTGTACAGTATAATCATATGAATTCAATAATACAAAGTATCTTTGAGTTTGTCATATCAAATTTCATGAGATTGTGCTATTTGTTTATGGGCCTATTTCAAAGAAATGGTTAAATACTTTGAGCATATAAGAGTGATTTCAAGTGTGCAAGTTGGATTTGGTAAGGAGAATTTGATTAATAATAGGAGTGGGATTGTTGGTGTAAGACACTAACAGTTGATGCAAGGCATTAACAATTTAAATCCACTAGTTGAATGCCATTTGCTGATGAATTATTTTTATGTGTTTGACTCCATGTCCCAGAATTAGGCACTAATTTATCTTGCAGCTTAGTGCATCTCAGAAACATTTTATAAATTCAAAATCATTTTAAATCCCTATGTGTTGTAGTTATCTCATGCTCCAAATAGTTGATATTACTGATGAACAACCAATTCTATTTGATATTATCCTATTATGTTGAGCTATTAAATGAGATTATTTGTTGTTGTTATTGTTGTTTATGATAATGGTGCAAAGGTTGTAAACACATTAAGGGATCACCCTCCCTGGTCTTGCAAATCCCAAAGTGTTGGAGATCTTTAAAATCCTCATTAGTTGGTCCAAGTCCTTCGAGCTTCCCTTGATTGGAATTGGAAATTCCATAGGTGGATTAGAAGACCAACCTGGTTACAGTAAAAACAACCAACACATCGTGTCTATGTGTTATATCAAACAATAAGGATGATGAAAAATCCCAATCCTGAAATGTGAGCAACTCATCATCATGCATGTCTCATCACCATCTCTAATAAAGTCTCGATGGATCATAGACTTGTTGGATCTTTTAAGCAATCATCAAAATCAACAGCCATTCATTCTTATTTCTTCTATCTTCTCTCCACGCTAACCCGGTATCATGATAGTAAAAAAAAATATCATAAATACATCCATCCTGCATCCACAAATCATCAACATAATCATAAAACATCCATCTTTCACCATCATAGCATATCACATCATACATTATATATCCTGCATTATCATTTAAGTTTTGACAAATAATATAGATTTTTTATTTTAAGCATCTTAAATCATTGCACAAGCATACATCGCATATCATATCATGAAGCATAACATCTGCATTATCCATCCATACATCCATATACATACATAATCATCACACCATAAAACTGCATAGAAAATACACAAAAAATAATGCATCCATAACATTTGCATCTCATATCATATCACATAGCATATCATGAAAAGATATTGAAAAAGAATATAACATTGCATCAATCTCATTCCATCTCATGTAGCATCACATATCGCATGAGAATAAATAAAGTGCATTCATACATCATAATGATCAAATAAGATGAACACATCATATAGAAATCGTGTATGTATCATATATATATATCAAAAAATGAATGTCATGGTACAAAATCTAGATTAGTGTATGTATATCGATCATAAATACAATATCCATGAGGCTATCAAAAAGGATCCCATTAATGTATATCTGTGTGAGAGAATAGGGCAACAAAAGTCAAAAAGTGTCTATACAAAAAAGGGCTAGCCTTGATGGCTGCTACCCTCTTCAGCTTGCCTCTCTAGCTGATCCTCAGCCTTGGGTCATGCATCGCTATGCTGTGAATAATCAGGAGATCTCAGGGGCACTAACACATCTTGGTGGTAATGCATCATGTAATATGTTGGCTCAATCACGGCCTGTCTATATAATTTGGTGGATACGGTCCTACCCTAAGTAGTTGCTTTGAGGGCCTCTAACTACTGTCGTCAACCAATCTTTTGATCTCTCTGTGGTCACAACCTGAACCTACTATCGGGCATGGTCCCTCTTTGCTGTAATGACCACCACCTACTGCCTGGCTTGATCTTGCTAAGCAGTAATAGCCAAAATTTGCTGGCAGGCCTGATCCCGCTTGTTATGCCTTGCATAACCACCCCATTTTGTTTTGGATCAAAATGGGTCCCCCTCTAGTTTTTTTTTTTGTCTTTAGTGTTTTTGTTTGGGTCTTAGGAGTTTTTATTTTTCCTCCTAAGTCCTTGTTTCTTTTGGGTCTAGCAAAAGCAGATCCGAGATGGAAACTGGACTTAGAACTTTGTGAAGGTTCCAAGTCTGGGTTTGGTTCTGGTCCCAGCTCTGCCCTTGCCTTGTTGTTTTTCTTTGTCTTTTTGGTTTGTATTGCGCTCTTGGGTCCATTTCTCCCTAGAGTTTTCCTTTGTTTTCTTGTGTTTTGTTTTTCCCTTTGGCAGAACCAGAACCAAAATTGGAACCAAACCTAGAACTTTGTAAAAGTTCCAGATCTCATTTTCACTCCGGTCCCGCTTGCTTTCATTTTTCTTTTTTCATTGTCCTCATGTCGGTGTTTGTTCCTTTGTCAGGAATGAAACCAAACTTGGAAATTTGTAAAATTTCCAGGTCTGGTTTAGGTTTTGATTCCGCCCCCTATTTCCCTTTGTTGTATGTCCCTACCACGGGACCATAACCAGATGTGGAATTGGATTAAGAGATTTGGGTAAATTTTCTTGTTCTATTTTGACTTCGCTTTTGCGTCTGCCTTGCTTTTGGTTTCCACTTTGTTTGTTTACTCATTTACATTTTTGGTTCTACGCTCGACCAACTACATTTATTGCATTAATTATAACCTCCTCACACGCGTGAAATGTTTTTTAAACCTTAATCAAGGTTAACTGGCTCATTATCTTTATTGCCTAAGTTGTTTTAGTGAACCAAAGCCTAAGTAACTTTGAGAGGAGCACGATTTGATTGTGGAGGAACATTGGTGAGTGGATTCTTGTCGAGTTTCAACCTTTCTTGGTGGCTTTTCATAGGGTCATTTTCCTGTTCTGTTGGTGTTTTCTTTTTCTTGTTTGTGGTGTTCTTTTGCGTTCATGGGATCTTTCCCATGGATTTTTTCTCGTTCCCTAGTTTTTGTTTTCATTTTTCTTTACTCCCGTTTTCCATTTTTTTTCCTACTTTTCCTATTCATGTCGTCGTTTTGTTGTCACTTTCGTGGTGTGTTTGTTCTGTCGTGCTCTAGTTTTAACTAGAGTTTCATTTTGTGGGGTCTTATGTGCTTTAAATGTTTCAAAATTTGTTTGACAACCCCTTTGATCCTATTCTTGTGTCAATTTAGTGGTTTTCATGTCGAGTTCTTGATGCCCTAATTATCTGAATCGATGAGTTGCGCAAACTAGGGTTTGTGCGATGACCTTTACAATTTTGAGCCCTAAAAGGTTCAAATCTCATCTTGTCCTATCATGGGTAAGGTTAAGCCCCTTACTTAAAGTTTCCTTATGGTTTCATGTGACCCAAGTCTTAAGCTAATGTGACCGCATCTTCAAAATTGCTTCGTTTGAATGGTAAACTGGCAGAAGCGGATCTGGGAATGAGCTCATCCCATAATTTTTTGCATGAGAGTTAATTCCCAAAAATGATCTCGCTTCCAATGACTGTTGACTCTGGTCTTCACCCTTGTTCTTTGACAGAAACGGAACCAGAGTGGGAAACGAACTTGGAACTATCAACTGGTTTTGGGTTCAATTTCCATTCCAATCCTGGTTTCGGTCTTGTTCTGGTTCCAATCTCGATCCCACTTGTGTTAAAAGGATTTCTATTCCTGATTCTTTCTTGACTCCTCTTCTAATGGATATAAAATTTGACTAAGTATGGAGAGTTATCCTAAAGGAATAGAGAATGGTATGAGAGGTAATGTATGATGTAATTATTTTCATGCCTTTGTTGATCTAATCCATGGTTGTATTGCAAGAATAGAGGATGGCAGGAGCATCGGAGGAAGCTTCTCAAGGAAACCAAGTTTCATAAAGTTGAAGACATGGAACCAAGCCTAAAAAGATAAAAGTGGAACAACTCCCTTACACCTTGAGATACAAGCACCATAGTCCCACTATTACAGCCAGCAAGGTGGATTCGAATTGGGCTGATATCACTTATACAAACTTAGGGCCATTCAATTATGAGGAGTTGCTTGAAGAAACCTTCACGGAGGATGCAACAAGGAGAATAGAAAGAATTGTTTAGTCTGAGTTGGCACATGTTTCCCTCTTCCCTCTACTAGTCCAATGTCCAAGACTCATACTTACTGTAGTTAGGGCTTACAATCCCACAACTAGACAGGGGAATATCATCATTGATCTTACTCCACAAATGATAAGGCTCATGTTTAATGCACCTACACTATAGAACCTCAGGCAACTCAATGAGCAAAGGAATTGCAATTATATAGCAACAAAAAGGAAGCCAACAAGACTCACATAAACAAAAAATGGATGAGAGTTGAAAAGAAATCCCTAAACAAGCTTCCTGATCATCCTAAGAGATCAAATTTTAGAAAGGAGATGGAAGCAATGGATGTTTCCATTCATTCAAACCATTTTGGATGGTAGGCAACAATTTGATTGGCCAATGATTTTAGCAGAGTGCCTACATAACTAGATGCTCAGGGTGAGGGAGACAAAGAGCTTCTTTATGACTTCCTATGTGATATATCCAGCTGCTAGGAGGGGCATTTTCCCTGGTTTGAATGTAGATGGAGTATTGGGAGAAGCCTCTAGACAAAAGAAGGTGTGGGATCATTATGATCAGTTAACTTTGCAAACTTCTGAGTTGCATTATAGAAGAGTTAATGATGCATTCTTGTATGTCATCATTAATCAGTTAATAGGAGATGCAGGGTATAGGTTGAGTAGGGACACCATGGCATTCATTGTGGAATGGGGAAATTGGTACATCCAATACCCCAAGTTCACCTACTTCAAGTTGGCTAGTTTCAATGGCCATCCTCATTTACTACCTAGATACTGCAATACCATAATTGTTCTGATGGAATTCATCTATCAGGCCATAGGAGTCAATCTCAAATTTGTTAATAAACATAAGCCTAGTTTTCATAAATTTTCCATGAAGTTAGGAGAGTATAGTTGTGCACACAATGTGGCAGCAAAGGTAATTTGTGATGAATTGATCCATTTGAAATTGGGCTTATATACATCCAGGAATCATTTTGATCCTAAGCACAAGATGCAAGGTTTGCTCCCTATATTTTTTGACAAGCATTTAAATTTTTTGGAAGATTTTTGGATGGACCTATAGGATGAGTATGATTTAAGAAGGAGGAATTAATAAAGGTTTCCTATCCCATTAATGATTGAGTATGGGGTGAAGGAAGATATTCCTGACACGTTATTAGATGATGGTATAACCTTGGATCCTCAGTATGATGCTGACAATATAGGTACCAAAGACTTGGATCCAGTGAATTGGGATGAAGAGGAGTCCATTGACATCAAGAAAATTGCAAGGAAAGTCCTAGATAGAAGTATCCAATGGGTGGTTATGAGGATTAAGGAGCCAAAGGCTCAGATTTCTAAAAAGAGAAAAGCTATAGGTACCACCCAAGGGTATAGAAGAACAAAAAGGACAAATCCTAAGGATCCATTGGAGTTTTTCCCTCCCAATTCTGGAGAGGAGCTTGATCCAGAAATTCCTGCTCGGGATGTTCCTGAATCACAAGGAGAGGATGCCACAACAAAAGTTGGAGGGGAGGCTTCATCTCAACTTGGTGTTTCAACAATTGTTGGAGGTGAAACCTCAACTCAACCTTCTCTTACAAAGAAACCTATTGAGGAGATTCCCACTAGAACCCTTCATAAGGAGGCTGAATCATTAAAAGGGAAAGAGCATGAGATTGAGATCCATGATGTTGATACTGATTTGGAGGTTGCCCAATCAGATAAGGAGACTCTTGTGACTGCACCTAATGAAGAGACTAAAGATGTGGGGACCGGGCATGTCCTCACCCCGAAGGACCAATGGAAACTCTTTGAGGATGCTGAGAAGGAAGCAGATGCCAAAGCTCAAGTTGAGGCACTTGCTAGGAAACAAGAATCTGAAGCTAAGGCTAAAGAAGAGCTAGCAAGGAAACAAAAGGAAAAGGAAGACTTAAAGCAACAACAAAAAGAAAAAGAGTTGAGGATTAAGCAAGAGAATGATAAGATAGCCTTGGTGCAGAAAATTCATGAGCTTGAGGAAGAGAAAGCTCAACAAAGAAGAGATATAAAGGCTCTTGAGACCAAGTTCAAGGCTGTGGAAGAAGCACAAAAAAGGAAGGAAGAAGCAGAATTCCTGCAAATAGAAAAGGAAGCTGAAGCATTGGCTAAACATGAGCAAGAATCCTTTCTAAGCATGGGATAAGGTCAAACGGTTGGAGAAGTAGAGAGAAGATATGTTGAAAGAAAGGGAGGACCTATTAGAGCAAAGGAGATTAGAGGAAGAAAGAAAGAAGGCTGAAATTTAAAGGTTTGCAAAAGAAGTTGCAGAAAGGGAGCAACAACAAGTACCAGAGGTTGATTCTCAACCTAAGATCACCATTCTAATACCTCTTTCCTCTACCACTGTTGCTTCTTCTTCCACACAAGTGGTTACGACTCTTGCTGCTCCAACATGGCTAAACTAGACTTTGAAAGGAAACAAGTAGTCCAATCTCATCCCTTGAATTGGGAAGACATGATGAGAGAAATAGAGAAAGATAGGCCCAAGAAAAAGGCTAGGGTCCTCCATTCCACAAAGCTAATAGATGTAGGTGAAATCATAGCTGAATGTGCAATCCCTATGGTGGAAAAGGACATACAAGATATGTAATTGAATGACTACCAGTTGGGTACTATTAGTTTGGGGAGACCCACGAGGAATCAACAAATAAACCTTATTGGCATTGTGGCATCCTCCACCAAATCTAGGATGATCAAGGATAAACAAATGAAGGATGAATTTAAAGCCCAATTGGATCAATTGCACAAGTTCTTGAAGGATGTCTCCACTCTTGTTTCTCAACAAGCTATTGCTCCAAAGACCCCAATCTTATTAAGCAAGAAAGAAGCTAATGATTTGGTACAAATGAGAAGTAAGATTGGAATGCTTGATAGATGGGTTGATCGGCTTAATCAAGAGATTGATGAGATGCTTGTTGACAATTTTAAAGTTCATGAAGGTGCATTGGAATTGGTGGAAGATATGATTCAACATGCTAAAGTCTTGGAGAAACAAGAAGAAGAGTATAGAGAGCATACCAAGAAACTAAAGGACATCAGCAAGGTGCCAAAGCAAACTCTCTTGGAGCAATCTATCCTTAATGAGGATAATGTAGAATTCATTGAGAAGACAATGAGCATAATCAGGAAGGTCTTCCTCTTGATAAATTGAAGGATAAATGCAATAATAGATTTGAGGAAGTGATGCAAAAAGAGGATTATGGTGATGACTTGTTACTTGATAGATTCATGGATATCAAGGATGAAGTGAAGGCTACTAGGAGGGAGTTAATTAAATTGAAAGATATGCAAGAGTTTGCCTCCGCAGAATTAGAAAGAATCAAATTTGAAGATGATTGGGTAGATGGACCTGATGTAAACATACTTCAACAAGTGTTCACCAGCTATGATGAGTACCTTCTTGAGAAAAATACGTAGGAATGAGGTGGCAATGGAATGTTTTGTTCCTAATGGACAATTCTCTCTTTTTCTCCCCTATTTTGTAGGATCTTGACATGAGTCTAATTGGAGATATTTCAGCAGTTCTACCTTCCTTCATTTGGGCATTAGATTTTGAAAATAGGTTCATCAATAGGCGAACTGAGGATCAGCAGGGCAGTTACTTCATGCAGTTCCAGTTCCTTAATTGGTGGATCTCAATTTTTGATTGAGAGGGATTAGTGCATAGCTTACCTATATCTAATTTTGGGCTCCACTTTGTAAAGGTCAGCTAATTGAAGAAGGATGAGCCACCTGATGAGATAGCAAATAGTGTTGTCATAGTTTTAGGATTTTTATAAGTTTTCAAGCAAGATACTTTGAGAAACTCTATTTTACAAGCTTTTATGCAAGGATACTTAGATACTTTTAGAGTTTTTCAATACAGTTTCATGTTACTTTCAATTTTAGTAGTTAAGGTATGATGTTAATGAATCATAGTCATTTGTATGCCACTGAATGTTGTGCATAATTGTTTCTTATTTGATGCAAATCAATAGAAGAATCCAAATCTGAGACTATTTCATTGAATTATCTATGAATGGAATTTATTTATATCTATTGATCTCTTAATTTTAGCAATGAGTTGGTGATGTGTTTTGATTTTGGAATGAAGTTTTGATGAATGGATATGGTTATTGAATTTTTCACTATGAATTTATGCAATAGTATAGGTCAAGCTATGGATTGCATCATTTTATAGTTTTGGTTACTTGAGAAAACACTCATTGTTAAGATACATGTCTAGATGTGAAGAAATTTATATTTGTGTGTTGTTGTTCTAAAGTCTTGTTCTATCTTTTTCTATTTATTTACACCCCCCAATGTAGATTAGTTTGCATGATGCAGTTTGTATTCCTTTCTACTAGCACGCCCCTTGAATATTATAGTTTCATTGGCTTGAATATTACAGTTGCATTGGCTTGAATATTACAGTTGCATTGGCCACTGAGTAACATCAGCACAATTGAGAACCAACTACATAGACCTTAGAATATAGGTCGTTTTAGATCAGTTATCTTTTTCAGGAGAAATAGGATATAAATATTTCATTTAATGTTGTGCTATTTTGACCATCAACACCACTCACCTGTCAAAACCTATACCTGTTGCAGCTCTGGATCTGTATATCTCTAGGATCTGGTGGTGGTGGCAGCACTACCTACTATTGTGTTGCCTACTACTGTCTTGAATGTTGCTGAATCAGAGGCTATTGTCCAACTGGTGGAGCCCCTAGAATCTGTCCATCATGACCATCCTAACCACCCTATCCTCTATGTTTGTTAGCTCCCCTACCTCTGGGCCTCCCTCGCAAAGGAGCACCCGTTGGATTTGTCAAACACTACGAAGGTGTGAACCATGCATCATAATCCAACGTAGTATGTGCTACCACCTAACCCTAACCATAGGCCCATGGCTGAGTCACCAAATACTTAAATCCCTCTACCACCTCTGCAACTGGAATGGTGGGTCCCCATGTGGGAACCTCATGAGTAGACCACATGAAAATAGCCCTATAGGCATCATCCAACCTGTCATGTTGCTCCCTGAACTACCTCGCTACTTTGTCTAGAAAGTACCGCTCGATGATTGTATGCTCGCAACCTTGCATGTATTAGGTCCGTCTTGCGAAGAATAATTGATGAGCATCATCAGTGGCATTTGTAGCCACATACGCCACCTAAAAACTATCATGTCATCTAGCACCCGCCGTTAGTAGGGGAGCCCAATCTGTCTAGTATGTCACAGGGTAATTGTGCCTCTATGTCACCAAATCATGGGATCATCTGGCTCAATGTCTACCATCTGTATAATCGATCGGAGCACAACGATATGCTCCCATGCCAAATATGAAGTAAAGTCACCCCTGCACCAATGGCTCTCCTGTTGCAATAAACAAAGTTGTGCATATCATGATATAGTGACGCCAACATCATTGGCCCCCATGAGAACAAAGTCCTCTTGTTAAGCATTTGGTGCCATGCTAGGCCACATCCTAGATTGAACCCTCTGTTGCGTCTATCGGGAGCAACCAAACCTGAAATGATGGTTGCAATGATCAATCATAAGGTGGGAACGTGACCTCTATACATGTCAAGGTCAATTTTTGATGTGACTAAGGTAATGTTCTTTAACTCCATCACCTCATGACAGGAATCATACCTAACATCGACATCGAAGATCACCCGCCCACCATGTATCAACAAGCGTTACAAAATTTGCCGTACATCTTCCAAATTCACTGTCACCTCACTAGTTGGAGGTGAAAAGACGTCGTCTCACTGTGCCACCTCTTGCATAGAGTAGCCATCATCACTGGATGAGTTTGGATAACAGGCGCATATGCAATGTACCAAAGGCTGATCTCTCCCAGGTGCTCCTGGTGTAACTCTGACAAACCATCTATTCTCTCCAAAACTATGGGCCTATGTTGGCGTGACATCAATGGTGCAATGACCTCCTACACTCACGAAGCACACGACATAAAAAAATTTGAAGAAATTTGACTCAATTTGGATTTTTCAGCTCAAAAATTACAATAGCATCGCTATATTTAAATTTCAAATTGCAAATCACAAAGTGCATTTCCATATACATGTGCATTGTGATTTAAACTTTGGAAAGGTCCTAACCCTAGGTTTCAAATCAATAGGTGCATCACTATTTAAGTATGCGTCGCAATTTAAAATTAGAAACCCTAATTTTAAATCATGAAGTGCATTGCTATATAAATATGTGTCGCTATAAATCATTTTAGTGTCATTGATTCTCAAATGGGCATCATTATATAGTGACACTGTCAAAATTTAAATTCTAAAGTGTAATAAATGCATCAAAAATTCAAATTTGAAATCAAGTTTTGAGTTACATACCGGTGGTCTTGAGCTTGGAATCCACTGATACTCTTGAACTCGGTTAGAAATGTGCCTGGGGAGCTCTCATCGCGCCATTTCGTCAGAGGGCCAAAGCTCAAAACAACAAGAATTTCCAAGGTGTGAATGCACAATGAATTGAAAGTGACCCCTCTTGGCTTATTTAAGCTAGAAAATTAGGGTTTTTTGCCCTAATTTCACCTTAAAGCTAGGGTTTATCATCATTTTCACCATTTTTTCCAATATGGACATTATTCTGCATCATTTTTTGCGTTTTTGGTATAATTCTTGCATCTTGGAGCCTTTCTGGACCCCTAGGGCAGCTTTTGACCTTATCAAGAAATCAACCCAAAATTTGAAATTTTCATCCAATTTCTTGAGGGGGCAAGGAATCAGCTTTATCCTTCTACTGGGGCATCTAAAAAATCAATTTTTTATTTATTTGGGCAATAGTTTTAATTCGAAGGGCATCAGTCTTTGAATGGAAGCAACAAGTACTTTGCTTCATAGAGGGGAAAAATGTCTTGAATGATATCATACACTTGAATCAAGTTTACTAACATCATTTCCTCTCGAAAATCATTCTCTTTTCGCTTAATTAATTGAATTATCCTAGCTAATTAATTAATTGCATCATTTTCATCTATTAACGTAACACATTTAAACAAGTTAATTCACCCCCCTTTTTTCATGCTAACATTTGTCTCATTAAATTAAATAAATCATACTATTTAATTTAATTCCCTAAGTCATCTTATTTAATTAAATAACCCTAAGTTATTTAATTAAATATCATTTCACCTTTCCCTATTCATTAAATCATTTAATTTCATGATTATCACTTTAATTCTTCAAATCCCCTAATTGTGTAAATTAAACCATGTTTAATTAACAATTAAACTAATTTTCCTCCAAAAGGGGAATATTTCCATGGAATATCCTTTATCTCATTTTTGCACAATTAAAACTTTCTTTTAATTTACAAAATATCTTTATCCTCACCCATGAGAATATTCTCTCTCCTTTAATCATCTCACTTGGCTTCTTGAACAAGCTAAACCTTTAACCTCTTGAGCAAGTCACCTCGTGACCTGGGTGTGCAAGTCAAAAGTTTGTTTGTTTGAAACAAATGTGAGCCCTTGATTAATTCTCATCTTGCATTCTCATTTGTTGATGAGAATCCATGATCCATGCCTCCTATTTCCTCCATTCTTGATTGTTGATTAATATTTTCAATCTCAACCCTCTGTTTCTCATTTACTCTCTTATAAATAGAAAACTATTTGGAGACAAATGGATCCATCTTTCAATTGTAAACTCATGTTGTTGAAATTACTTGCATTCAGATTCTCAATTTACTCACTTTTAGCTAATTTTAGTTCATTTTAGTTGCATAATATCTTCAAGCTTTCATTAATGGCTTCCATGCATCCATCTTAGCTTGTTTATAAATTAGGGTTTCCATCTTTTAGCTTAGAATTAACTTAGATTAGCTTAGCAATTGCATAGTTAGATAAATTTAGCATAAAATCATGCTAATTTAGTTTGCATCATGTTTAATTTAGCATAAATCACATTTTCATCCACTTATCACAATGGTTTCATTGATTCTCTTCCATAGAATCGATTGAAACGGGCTCACTAATCACAAGATTGGGAAAGGGTTGTTGTTCCACATCAACACGAAACCAATTCCAAAATAGGATAAGTTTCAAATGGGTTAGAGTAGGAATTTAACTATTTTAGTAATTTGTAATTTTCAGTTTCAATAAATGCTAAATTTAATTTTCAATTCAAATGATCTTGTTTGTGATTGAGGTTTAGTGGCTAGAAATTATGCTTCAATTCATCATGGATCAAGTGTAATTGATCCACACTTATGATCCTCGGTCCACAGCCTCATTTGTATACCCTACACCCTCGACCTTATACCCTAAACCTTGAACATTCTCCCTCAACACTATACTTAAACCCTAAACCATACACAAACAACCCTTTAGCCTTAATCCATCAATCCTCAACCCTATACCATAAACCCTAAATTGTACAACCTCAACCCTTAACCTCAACCGTAAACCTTAAACCATTAAACTTCAACCCTCATCCCTATACCCTAAACCCTCAGCCTTATACCTTAAACCCTTAACATTGTCCCTCAACACTATACTTAAACCCTAAACCTTACACTCTCAACCCTTCACCCTATGCCTTATACCCTCAATCCATCAACCTTATAGAATATACTCTCCCTACTACTCACTATCTCCCTCCTTCCCTCTCTCTCCCTCCCACCCTACCAATCCATATACTTTAATCCCTAAACCCTCAACCCTATACTTAAGCCATAGTCCCTCAATCATAAACCATCAACCATGTTATACCTTCAACCCTTAAACCCTTAATCCATCAACCCTTAAAACCTCAACCCTTAAACCCTTAATCCCTCAACCCTATAACCTCAACCCTCAACCCTAATCCCTCAACCCTTAATCCCCCAACCCTTAAACATTGATCCAACTTTTAAACTTGAATCACTAAAAAATGACATATATGTTTTGAATTTTGAAATGATGTAAACTAATAAAATATTTATTTTTTATTATATTTTATGTTTGTATTTAAAAAAATAAAAATTATTTGAATATAGTTTTTTATAAATTGACACTATAATTTAGTTGTTGATAAAATGCTAAAAAATGAAGTTACATGAGATGTCAATCTTTATATAGTAATTTTTTTTTTCAATTTTTTTGTGTGTATTACTTGAAACTTTAGTGCATGAATATTATTTTTTTCCAATTTTAATAAATATATATTTTTAAATAAATATTAAAATGTGTGTGTATTAAAGCATAGTTGTTTCTATTTGACGTCAACTTTCATATTATCTATTTATCTAAAATGGAAAAAAATTATACCATCTTGATATAGATTCTTTTATCTAGTGCATCGTATTTTTTTCAAAAAATTTAATAAATTTTACTATTTTTCCTTGAGATGATAATCAACCTAATATTTTGTGTTGATAACCTACTTTTAGTAAAAATAAAAAGGAAAATATAAATAATAGTTAAATTATTAAAATATATATGTTTTTGAAAATTACACTTATGGATCTACAAAAGGGTATTTTTATATTTTAAGAAAAATGTTATTTACATGAGTAGAAGTTGTTGAAACATCAATTTTTTCAAATAATTCTTTTTTTTTGGTAAATTAGCCTCAAACTGGTGTTATATATGCATTTAGCTAGTAATTTTAGTTGGAAAAGTTGTGGACATATCTAACTTAGCTATAATGAATCTTACAAGATCATATGTTTCACCAAAATTGATTTTTAGCTAGAAATACTTAAATTCACTTATGTTGATAAGTTGGTTGAAAGTGTAACATAGCTTTGTACTTTTACCACATCTCATTATCTGATGCACCACCCTAATCCCCCCTACTACTCCCATGACATCTATGTACTGGCAATGAGAACACACATGGGAGGTGGAACCATCTACACCCTCTACATTGTTATCTCTACCAAAGCATGGATTACAATAGTTTGAGCATTTATGAGAGCTAGGGGCACTAGAGCTAGATGGTTGAGTTGCTACATCATTTTGTGAGACAAAAGGATGGGATATTTATGTGTCATGCTCTATAATGATGTTTGTCAAGCTAACAACTTCATAGAGAGTCTGCACCTCCATACTCTACTTGATGGCTACTAGAATCGTCACATAATAAATAGGTCTTTGTGCTAGTCTTCTTTGATGTTCACGGTTATCTACCCAACGAGCTCCTAGTCTATTTTGGGCATAGCCTCCACCTCTACCTTGAAACTCCCTCATATAAAAGTAATTAGGAATTTGATGAATGATAAACTCACACTATAGTTTTCTAAGAAAATAGAGTGACACCTCATAATTATTACATGGAGGTTGGTCAAAGACCATCCACCACCTATCCCAAAAATTATTTCTTATCTCATCATTATTTCACAAATGTATTGGAAAAATATTTGAATTTAGAGGAATAGGTTCATTAGTTATAGGATCTGTAGAAAGAAAACATGTTTTCTTTTCTTATGTCTTTCTTTTTCACTTCATCATAGGACAATTTTGTTAAATAAAATTGATGACATGAATCTCTATAAGTTTTCCATTGATTTATTTGATTTGTGACTATGTCAACATTCATCATCATTGCTTCTAATGTTGAGGCAAGGGGTAGGTGATGTTGGTTTGATGTTGAACCCCTCAATTTTGAAACTAATTAATGAATTGCAACTTTGTTTTCATTTATATTCCCTAACAATCCTCTTGGATTTGTCTAGTGTTTGTTGGAAGGGTTGGAGGAGGGCTAGGCATTCTAGGGTTTTCCTTAGGAAATTCATCATTTAAATTTGGTCATGGCTTAGGGTTTATATGATCTATTATATAATTAAAAAAACATGAAACCGATCAAAATCAGTCTATTTTTAAATGAAAACAAAATTTAAATCTAATGCACAAAAAAATAGCACTTGCCTCTTCTTTGGCATGGCATTGTGAAGTTAGGTTGCAAAGGGAAAATACACATTCATGTTATGCAAAGTTGAGGGAAAAAAATGTGGGTCATGGGTGAGAAAAATGGACATGTTTTTTCTTTTTATTACTTTATTGATCAAAATGCATATATGTTTTGCTTTCATAAAAACCCACATGAATTTTGTTTTCATAAAAACATGTACACATTTTTTTTTATAATAATGTGTGCACATTTTTTGTTCAATAACGTGCTCATGTTATGGCTTTGATTTTTTGAGCCATAACATGACCATGCTATTTGAATTTCTTCAAAACACGACCATATTTTTCTCATTTTTTGGCATTTGGCCACTTTTTGTGCCTCATCATGGTGCACATGCCTAGTAGAAAAAAGAGAATATTGAATCTAAGGAGTTCTACCTTGATTGGTGAGGATGACAGCGTCACCCCATCCACCAAAGTACAAATTCATTGAGGTATGGTGAGTGCCATGCTCATCTTTAGGAAACTTTGATGGAATGGATCCTCCTACTCATGGTAGCTTTACCAAAAGAGATCTCTAGTAACACTTACTCAACATGTTATAATCCATCAACTAAGCATATGGATGAAAATTTTGGGTAGGGTTTAGTCATGGTTTTTAATCATTAGTATTGCATTAAATAGCATTCACCTCTTCATCTTTAATTGTGTGCACATTTTTATCTTTCTCTTGATCATACTACTAATCTATATAAACAATCAAACTCATTTTAAAAAAACACTTACTAAAGCCTTTCAATCTACTTTACACTAAAATAAAGTTACACTCAACTAAACATGACTAACATCATACCCTTTTTATATTGAAGTGTGGTTATTGTTATATACATAGAGAGATAGAGAGAGCAAGTTTATCCTAGTGACCTAAAGTATTTCTCTTTACATAGTGATATCCTCATATAATCTCTTAAATGTTGTGCAATGTACTCTCATCTACACCATGGGAAAATCAAGAATCAGGCCTATGACTCCAAGACTACCTAAAGCGGCAACCAAGATCAAATGAACTAACCCTAAAAATATATACTAAGTTTTTTCTTAAGGTAGACATGGGTTTTGAAACGAACCATTACATTTTACAAGAAGAAAGATATAGCAATAAGAACAATGAGACAACAAAGGATGACCAAGGAACACCAAAGAAACAACAACAAATAGGACATTACACAACCATTACAACTAACCAACCCAAAGTCAAGGTGGTTTAAAAAATTGTTCCAATGCTTTTTGTTTAACCACAATAAAAGGATTTTTCTCCTCTAAACTTATTTTCTTGGAACAAGAAAAAAACAAAAGACCACAAGAAGAATCTCTTCCAACCTGAAGCTTTAAAAGAGGAATCAAACATTGTACTCTCCATAGGATATTTCCCCTTATTGTCTTCTGTTTGTACTTCGTCAAAGGATGTAATGGACTCCTTTAGATAGTAGTAGGAGTATATTCTTTTTTTCTCCAAATGAAATGGTGTTTCTTGTTGTTCGATTAAATCATAGTAGTAGTATGTCTTACTTTACAACAAAATTAATGATAGATAACAAGAGAGTCTTCTAATTTAATCTAATACACCCAATTACCATATTTGGAAGATAAAGTAATTCAAGTAGGGAGCACTATTAGGAAAATTGGTCTCAACCGTGAGATTAGAGGAGGCTAATATATTTGATCGTGGGGGGTGTAGGAGGGTACCCCCTACATGGTATGGGGGCCATGCACCCTGACAACCACATTTTATGTATATTTTATTATTATAAATCTAGACCATTCATAATGAAGTCTTATATTTGACAATAAATATTTTGTTCCAACTTGTATTGCCTTAGAAGGCAACCCTATTTTATGATGGCATTGTATTACAGTTGTGCATTGTGATGTATTATGAGAGTTTGATAATTGTTGTGTTACCTCTAGATCTCTGGTTGGTGACACTCCTATGCGAATCTTTCTTTGCAAGTATATTATAATCTTCATGATTTATGAATAATATATTGGGCAGCTTTTGGAGTATGGGGTTTTTCTCCTGAAAAGATTTTCCCCACGCAAACCACTATGTTGTGGTATACATGATAATTATGTTTAAGTTTATGTAAATGTTGTAAAGATTTGTAAAGTTTTGCATTACTCTCCTCTCAAGATTAGTGATGGAAGTTGTTCTACTACCTTATCTTCCTTACGAGCACCATGTTTTTCTCCACAAACACACATAATCTAGCAAACAACAAATGCTTTATGAATTTTTTTATTGAATCAATAACACATTATCAAAAAGTATTAGCAATAAGCATAAAAAAAATTCATTCCAGAACTCCAACGGTAACCTTGACAATCTAACCCAAATAGGAAACTTAAAGCTAATATTGTTTACTAGATTGAAGCCCAAAGACCAATTTTTAAGACAAAGGCCATTACTCCCTAAAAACTAAGGATCTTCATGAAGAGTCCTTGAGAGATCTTCTAGATTGGAAAAGGAAAAGAGGAAAAAAAAATATTCAACATAACAACTACTTGAACGTGACCTCTTAGTTTCTAACTTTGAAGCACCCACCTTCTCATAGTATCAATGCTGAGATGATTGTCGTAGCATCTCCCAAAAAGAAAATTCCTAAGCTAAACAAACTACTCAACAATAAGAGAATTAAGGATATTAATATGAATTTACCCCTCCACCTCAACCTTAATTGAAACCCTAGGGGGATCATTGTCACATCTCATTTAGAAGGACCTCTTTCATGTAGATGTTACATGGTCAACAAAATAAATAAAAGAATGAAGAAAAATTTGTGCTCATGACATTTTCTATAGATTGTTGGCAAAACAAGGACACACAACTAAGAGGTGGGGTGAATCAGTTGTGACAAAAACTTCAACTTTTCTAACTTATCTTAACTTTAATCTTAGATCTGAGGAATAAGAAAATAACCACAAGCAATTAACACATCAGAGAGACAAATAACACCAAGATTTTTTACGTGGAAACCCTGTTAGGGGAAAAACCACGGTGGATGTTAGTCCACAAGATTATACTCTGTTAAAAGTATAAAGAGAAATAATAGGGGAATGCACATGCATTCAGGCACACTGCCTAGAGCTCACTGCTCAAATACAAAAGAGGACTCACTATCCAACAATACAAAAATATGGATTAGATCCACAGAGTATGAACTGAAAGAATAGCTTCTAGAAAAGCCTAATTACAGTTCCAATTAAGCTCAAAAAACCTTCTTCACACTTTCCTCAAACTTCTTCACTCTCTGCTCTGCAATCAAATGATAGAGACACTATTCGTACATTTACACTTTCTCTGGCATACATTCACACTTATGCACACACTAACTTCACTCAACCAATCACCCTTATATATTTGCTTCATGGGATTTCATCACATCTTAGTGGACGAGAAAAATAAAACATATTTTCAATGTCGGCCCAAATTTACAATTAAATTTCTAATGCAAAACTACCAAGGTCGGCCACAACATAGTGGAGACCCAAATTAATATCTCCAACAAAAAAATACTTTAATTAAATTTGTCACGAAGATCCACAACACGTTACCACCAACATGTCGGCCAGGAACATGAAAAATGAGCATGCGCAAGAAAAGATCTCCAACCACGAGCTCTTCGAGTAATGTGGATGTACCACAAAGATAGAGAATGATCTAGAGACATCTGAGAGCACCAAGAAACAACAGAGAAGCATCCACAAGAACTGAGATTGCTAGAATCACACAATCTTCATTCAGGAACAATGACAGAGACCACAAAAACACTATCAGACCACAACACAATCACAACTTCATGCGAACCTCTGAAACTTCTGGTAGATGATCTAGAAATATTCATCAATAAACCCTTTAATCCACATTAGCTAATAATCAACGTACAGAATAAAACACCTTCATGACCTACACAGTTCCACTGGGAACCTAGAACACTTCCTTTTACAATTTTCTCAATATCCTCGACATATACATTATTTTATACACCAAATGCTAATAGTGTTGACATCAATGACAACCACATATCAACAACCATATCCACAATATCCAACATAGATGATGCAACAAAGATAAGGGTGTTCTTTATGGAGCCATCTACTTCTCTCACGACAAGAGACAACTCAAATTAAATGGGAATGGTGGAGGTAAATTGTGGAGGGGATGCATAGCCAAAGAGGCATGCAATTTCTTTTATTCAGGAAGTGAATATTGTAGGGCATGAGAAAATGGTGCACAAATCCATCATTAAATCCTCCTATGACCGCCATAAATGTGCAACATTAGGTAGTCTAAGATATATCTTTCCCCTTAGGATGTGAGCAAGAAAGGTCAATAGGGGAGGAAAAGAGTAGGAGGGTGTCTGAGAGGGGCGATGTAGATGCATACCATGATGAATGCGAGCCTAAAGTGGGAAAAAAAGTTGTAAAGAGAGGAGAAAAAATAAAAATGGTATCTGAAACGAGTAGAGATCATAAAAGGGATTCATGGAAAAGGCTTTAGAATTGAAGCAAATGTAATTGAGAAGCCAAGAAATCCCAAGTCCACAACCTTTAACAACATCCTCCCTACCTATGATGAAATGGGGGTTTTTAATCAGGCCATGGACGTCCCTCAAAGCATAAATGATAGAGGATTTTCATCAGAAAGGGTGTGTAGGTGGAGAAAGAAGGAAGATGAGACATTTAGAGAGCAGTGGAAAAAAAAAACATTTGAATAGTTGTTGAGATGGTCAAGTTGGTCTAAGGCACCAGATTAAGGTTATGATTTAGAGACAACACCCATGTTACAACTAAAAGAAATTTGTTGAATAATATTTCAAAGATACCAAATTGTAGAACTATCAAAAGCACCTTGATCGAGGAAGGAGGACAAGAAAATGATAGGAGAATCAGTCCAAGGGTGTGAGGATGGCTACAACACCCTCATCAATTAAAGAAATCACAAACAGGTGCCCACCATTGCAAAAATTAATCATATTGCTACTTAACATGTATTGTTATTTTCGGGATGACAAATCATTTATGCTATCTTTAACTCTATTTAAACTTTTGTTCAATGTAGTAGATGCTATCCCTAGTTAGCTATGAGGCATGTAGGTGAACATTTAACCAAAATTACATAAATTATCCAATTTTTGGTCCAAGAAGAAGGAAAGATAATAGTTTATGGGTCAAATAATTTATATTAATTGTCTCTCCCTATACATATGGTAAACTTGTATGCAAAATGTGGAAGCTTAAACAAGGCACGTGGGTTGTCTGATAAAGTTCCTGGAAGAAATGTAGCCTTAGAGGACACCCTGAGGGCAAGATATGTTCCAAAAGAGGTTTGCTAAAGGATCTTACAAACTTTTAATTATATGGTTAATAGTAGCCTACTAGCCTACACCCAAAATTAGATGATTGAAAAAGGGAATGTGAGGATTTATCCTTTTACTTTCAATTGATAATTGTACTATTTCATGATTACCTTATGTTGATAAATTCATTCTTATTTAAATCATTGAAGTAAACAATAATAAGAGGTTGGCGGTTGATGTTAAGGTACAAAATGAATATATGTATATTGTGATATCCTATATAAATTAATTTATGATGGATGATCTTCTAACTTGAATAATATTTTGGAGTACTTGTGTTTGATTATGGTAAAGCATCTTGATATTGCACTTAGGTTGATTATTTTGGCTATAAGGTCATATTTAGTATAAAGTATGGCAAGTGCGAACCTTATATTTAGACCATGAATTTGACAAGTACAAGAGTATGAAGTTGCACCCTAGGGGTAAAGAAACCCATGTTTTGTATTTTTATCAAGGTATCATTTCTATTAGTAAATTGGATATAACCTAGTAATTATAGATGTTACGAGTGTGGCATGATATCAATATAGTTGAATGTTATAATGTAGGATAATAAAAAACTTGATAACTCATCTAGGACAATTTAAAACCCGCCTACGAGATTACAACTATTAGTGACAAAACAAACTTATGTAGTTAATAATTTTGTTAGGCCATAGCTAAGAAAAGTGACTAGATCATAACTTCTATCTTGACATTTAGATTACTTTCATCTGGAGAAGAATTCATGGAAGGCTTGGCATTAAGTGAAACATTAATTAGGGTTATGATGCCATTATTTTGAAATAATATCAATACCAAATAGCTATTACTTATTTTTCCTAGGCTTGATGACAAAATGGCTTAATTAGATAAAACTATGAGATTTTAGATACTTGTAATATTGGAACCTTAGAGGTAGCAATATATTGAGAAGATATCAAGATACATGTAATTATGGATGATTTTGGAAATTCTATTATAGTGGTTCGAGATATCAAGAACCAATACACTTGTGATATGTAAGATCACCAAATCATGTTCTAATCCTAAATAAAACCCCTATATTATAAACTATTATCTGGTACCAAATGTTGTACAATATCCTCGATAGGTAATTGTAAGGGTTTTGAGATGGTCACATTGAATTAGTGGGAGGTCAAGTTGAGATATGGATGACCTTGTTGGAAGTTCCTCAAGATAGGTTTACTATATTGTGAGCTTAGTTAAATGTTTTCCTACCTATTGTCAAGCATTAATAATTGAAGGGAATACTTAATGAAACCTTAGTTATGGGAACCTAGGTGTAGGCGTCCTTTGAGAGACCTTGTGAGGAGAACTATTTGTGACTTTGATGTGTTTGGAAGCGGGTACACGTAGGTTGTCCTTGGGTGAAGGATGCCTCAATGACCTCAAGTCCTTAAGGGGAGGGTTCAAGGGGATAAGTTTGGGGTTTGGGGTTGTTCCTAACTTAATCAACTTTCCCTTTTCAGTAGGCATCAATTTGAGGCTGAAATGGGTATTAGATGGTTATGAAGGAATTAAGGAAACCTGATAACTTATAATCAATACATAATGCGCTTTTGAACACTAATTTGAATGATGTAATGGATTTGACTATTTTATAGTTGGTATTTGATTATATGTACATGTTGGATAAATGCCATCTTGTGTTGGTTCTATGTAACTCTTATGTGTTTGTGAAATCCAACTCCATATCTAGAGACATTGTATAGGCTTGTGGATCTACTGTTTGTGATATATATTTAACTAGGTCACCTGACTAATATTGTGAATCATGTTATGTATGACTCGCCCAAGTGTGAAACTCTAAGGTATTTGAGCGGTGACAGACACTCATTGGACGGTGCCAACAATTGATGTATGGGCTACTATTAGGGATTAGCTGACATTCACCTAGTTCACAGAGGTGGATTGCTAGGGGCTACCTTGGTTATGATATGGTTACAATTAACAGGTTGTCATTGGATTGTGCCAATGGTGAATGCCTAGAGCTACTATTGTATCTTTTAAATTAGCTGACATTCACCTAATTCACGAAGGTGGATTGCTAGGGGCTATTCTAAATTTGATATGGTAATGGTTGCACGAGTAATTGTTCTACCGTACGAGTAACAATAATTGGAGCTAACTGTTGTATCAGGAGGGTTCACTAGCAGTCACCTATAGCACGGGGGGTGATGGATGCCCAGTGTTACTCAAGATTATAAAGGACATATAGCTGAGAATATCACTAAAGTCACAAGGTGATATATGTTGGAAGCTACTTCTTCCTAAGTGGACATACTTGTCATCGTGACCTATTGATGATTAAAGTTGGAATCCATCGAATTGGTAGGTTCACTACTTGTGGAAAGCCTTGAGATGGAGGATGGATCCACATCATAATATGAGATGCAACGAACCTCCCTCAAAAACATCATTTTAGACTTCCACTAAAGTATTCCCATCATTTTTAATATGTTTGAATACTAAATATTAATCATACAAACAATTTTCTTTTCTCATATAATAAAATAAAAACAAAGATATCATACTTCGACAACACATATCTTTATTCTATCATACAACCTCCTCCTCCAGCCTAATACAAAATAATCCTATTTCAACCTGCTCCTCCTTCAGCCTACTACAAAGTACTCACTATTTCAAATTATCCCCTCCGTACAAGGAATGCCGGGCACTCCCAAATCTCTCATCTAAGTCCAGCAAGTATTGAAAATTTGAAACTCATTTGTCTACCTAAAATAGACCCCTACGGAAGATATGCATTGCAACGCCAATTATAGAGATATTCGCCAGACATGCCAGACATACCCATTAAACACCAATGTACGATTGCCAGTTTTATCATACACTCTTTTTCTCCTTCAACCTAATCCACTATTTCAAATTATCCCCTCAGTACAAGGAATGCTGGGCACTCCCAAATCTCTCATCTAAGTCCTACACGTATATCCAGAATAGACCCCTACGGAACAGATGCATTGCAACGCCAATAATAGATATTTTTTCTTCCACGTGAAGTTATCAATCTCGTATATCTTTTTCTAAGCCTTTCACGCTTCCCTCTCATCATAATTATGAATTTTCTATCAGTCATTAGCCAGACATGAATTTGTTTGTATAAGGAATTGGTGAACGTAAACCTGTGCGTGGAGTGTTGGCGTCCACTCAAGAACAAGGCAAGTGTCGGTAAATCCTGGACTTGCACGAAAAGTATTTGGCGGTATCCTTTCATTCTTCACGTTTAAAAGGGGATTTTGGCAATAAGACCTAATTGAAAGATGGTGAACATGGCAGGCGCAGGAACATCAGGAAGAACGCTCACTTGCCTGCAGCTTCAATCTGCTCCTCCTTCCCATTTGAGGAGGAGATCTCTCCATTTGTCCTCTCAGTCTTTGGGCAGAGAAAGATTGTTGGGTGATCTGCTTCATTCTCAATTGAGGCTGAAGAAAAACAGATACCAGATAAAGAGATCATCCTCTGGTCCAGTGGTAATAATGCTTTGTTAGATCTTTCTTCTTTGTCTTTGAATCTAAAGTGGTTACTGTTTCATATTGTAGTTGGGTTTTTTTTTTTTTGTTTTTTTGGTTATCAGGTGGCTAGATTATTTGGGCCTGCAATATTTGAAGCCTCCGAGCTCAAGGTTTTATTTCTGGGAACCCATGAGGAGAATCATCCTGCACATCTCCCCAGGACATACACTTTAACGCACAGTGATATCACAGCCAAGATAACGCTTGCCATTTCCCAAACTATCAATAAGGCTCAGGTGGGATTCAATTACTTAATTTTGAGTTAGTTTTTTTATATATTTATGTTTGATTGAAGAATAACAACAATATGCTTTTCTGGATTAAATTGTGTAAATTTTGTTTGTATTAATTTTGAGTTAGATGTAAATAAAATTGACACAGTTTAATCCAGAAAAGCATACTATTACAATTATGGACTGTGGAAATTTACTATCTTTGAAGAATAACAGTTAATAAAGATCTGTTTTATTGATTTGTATTTGATATTGAATTTCATCAGTAAAATACATCAAAATCTATCTTTTGTGTGTAATGATTAAAAAAATTGTCTTTCATAGATTATGATTATAATTGTCTTATTTTTACCAGTCAAAATTTGTCTTTTATTATTGAACAATTTCGTGTTTTAAGAATATCTGATCATAACAACTCATTTTATGGATTTATCTTTGATAGTAATGGTTCATAAAAATCTATCATTTTGTTTTATATTCCATCTGTTAAGAATATCGGATCATAACAACTCATTTTACAGATTTATCTTTGATCGTGATTGTTCATAAAAATCTATCATTTTTTTTCTATATTCTATCATTTAAGAATATCTGATCATAACAACTCATTTTATGGATTTTCTTTGATAATAATTGTCATAAAAATCTATCATTTTGTTCTATATTCTATCAGTTAAGAATATCCGATCATAACAACTCATTTTATGGATTTATCTTTGATAGTAATTGTTCATAAAAATCTATCATTTTGTTCTGTATTCCATCAGTCTTTTGTAGAAAATTTATTTCTGATTGTAATTATTTTATTTTTATTGGTCAAAATTTGTATTTTATTATTGACTGGTTTCAGCTTAAGAATAATTATTTGCAATGACTCATTGTATTGATTTTTCTTTGATAGTAATGGTTCATAAAAATTTATTATTTTGTTTTATATTTCTTTAATAGTAATACATAAAATTCCATCTTTATTTTTATTGACCAAAATATATCTTTCATTATCGGGCAGCTTCATGTTTAAGAATAACTGCTCGTAATGACTAATTTTATTGATTTATCATTGATAGTCACAGTTCATAAAAATCTATTTTTTTTTATATTTCATTAGTTGTAATATGTAAAAATTCATATTTTAGAAATAGTACAAATAAAATTGTCTTTCATTAAATTGTTTTATTTTTATTGACCAGAATTTACCTTTTGTTATTGAACAATTTTGTATTTAAAAATATCTGTGAATAATGTCTCATTTTATTGATTTATTTTTTAGAATAATAATTCATAAAAATCTCATATTTTATGAACAGTGGTAAAAGAATTCTATTTTTAATTAATAATAATCCACAAAAATCTCTCATAAATCATGATTATAAATATTCCATTCTGTTCTCACTGTATTTAAATGATGGTACCAATGATGAAGCACTGAATTTTACTATCATAATTCAAAAATCAGTAACCATTTACATACACTCAAACCCATTTAATTTGGAATGAATTTAAACAGTCAATGAATTGTAATTTCCATTTTAGTTTAAACAAAACTGACAAGAAGCCAAATTTCTGTAGGTGAGTCTGCAAGTCTGTTTACTTGCAAAACAGGGGTTGTGGGTTTGAAACATGTTTTGATACTCCATATAAATAAAGATATATTTGAAATCATACTGTTGAGTTCAAATGAATTATCACTTAATTTGATATACTGCAAAAACATCACTCTTATGAAAACAAATAGATTGTAAGAAGATTTCTGATAATTGAAATTTGTGGGTGGGCATTTGCAGTTGGAGGGGTGGTACCATAAGTTGCAGAGGGATGAAGTGCTTGCACAGTGGAAAATGTCTCAGGGAAAAATGTCACTGCACGTCCACTGTCATATCAGTGGAGGGCATTGGCTCCTGGACGCCATCGCTAAGCTCAGATTTTACATCTTTCGAAAGGAGCTACCCGTGGTATGCTTCTATCCTCCTCCTGCTGTTATTACTGTCTATGGGCGAATATAAGGATTGGTAGCTTGTGAATTCAGGTGTTGGAGGCATTCAGGCATGGGGACAAAGCTCTTTTTGAGAAGCACCCAGAGTTAGAGGATGCGCTGGTTTGGGTGTATTTTCATTCCAACGCCAGACAATTCAAACGCCTCGAATGTTGGGGTTCCCTCGCTCAAGCTTCCAAGGTTTGATTTTTCTCAACATTAGAAAAACCTGAATAATCTCCATGCTTTCTTGCTTGTCTTTGCATCTTGAATTGAAAAATTTAGTTGTTCCTATTAGGTCTGTAAACTAGAACAACTGACAAAGGCCAGCGTTGACACGTTTTTAGATGAAACAGTGGGGAAATAATTGTTAGGGTAGTTAAGGGTTAGGTGGAATCAAGATTGGTGTGTTGTGATCAACAAGATTCCGAATATTTAGGCGGGATCTGGGTTCCTCATAAATAGCAATATATTGACCGCAATGCACTGCTGTTAAGTGCAACTTTCAGACTCCAGAAGGTTTGATTAGATAACGATAGGTCTGTCCGGTCCACACTAATTAATGGGGAATTCTGACCTGAAAGAGGATTTTTTCCTGGAGTCCAGATCCATCCGGAAGGTTGGGGAGCTGACAAAGTCTATTCAACATTTTATCCCCAAATATTTAGTAGGGAAGTAATTTTTTCACTTCAATCTAAATGAAAAATCAAACCAGATACATCAGAATTGAAATAATTTACACTGGTTTTCCCAAATAGAGTCATTTTTTAAGGCCGTTACACATGAAAGGGAAAATTTTGGACAGAGTGTCTAAATTTTGGAGGAGAATAGGGATATATGGTGTCTTTGATGGTTTTCTCATCAACAATTATCTGTAAGGGCAATTAGTAGTGGATAACCATTTGGAAAATCTGGGCAAGTGAATCCCAATTCAAATGAAAAATGAAGCTGGGTATTGGCAGGATTGAATTTAATTTGCACATTTTTTCTAAAAAACGGTCAATTTGTTTGAAGGGCAATGGTAAATGGATAACCACCGGGGAAAAGTCTGGTGCAAGTGAATCTCAACTCAAATGAAAAATAAAGTTGGGTATGTCAGGATTGAATTTAATTTGCACTGTTTTTCTTAAATAAGAGTCAATTTGTTTGACAGGCTTTGGAAAAAATCTGGCACAAGTGAATCCCAATTCAAATGAAAAATGAAGCTGGGTTTGTAAGGATTGAATTGAATTTGTACTGTTATCCATAAATAACAGTCAATATTTTCGAAGGGCAATGATGAATGGATAACCATTTGAGAAAAATCTGGTGCAAGTGGATCCCAATACAAATGAAAATGAAGCTGGGTATGTTAGGATTGCACTGATTTGTTTAAGCTGGAAAGTTTTGATTAGCCTTTCTATCGTTTTTTCAGAAATGTGAGAAGTATAGTGAAATCAAAATTAGAGATTCAATACAAAATATTTTCTATATATTCAATTAAAAAAGTTTACATGATTTTATAATCTCGAAAAATCAACAAACTCCTACAAACTCCTACAAATTTAAGTTTCAAGCTGAAACTAAGACTGACAGAGACCAACAGTTACCTATCTAATGCTAATACACACTCTTACTGCCATCTCTCTAACAAACTGTCAGTTTGCTTATTCATTTATTCCAATACAGTTACCTATCTAATGCTGATTAACACTCTTACTGCCATCTCTCTATCAAATTGTCAGCTATTTAATAATTTATTCAATTATTCAAATACTCCCCCTTAATTACCTATCTAATGCTGATTAACACTCCTACTGCCTGCAGCATATTTATTCATTAATTCGAATACTCTCCTTAATGAAGGAATGAACTCTCTATGATAAAAAAACATTTAGATGAATTAAAAAAAAAACATAAATTGAAATCTTTATCTTCTTCAGTTTTTCCTCTTCATGATCTTGACATGAAATTCCATCAAATTATCTTATACCCTTATACAAATATAATTCCAAGTTCCCATTCTATGGAATCCCCAACTTTCTAAATCTCATATTCCCAAACCCTAAATTCCAGATCTCAAATTATTTGACAGCAATCCATATTGAGCTGTACCCACACAAAATCCTCCTCTGACCTTAAATATTCTCATTTTTCAGACTAAGATCATTTCTGTTTTACTATCATCTTCTTTTGTTTCATGATCAGGAGTTAATTCTTAAAACGCTTGCAACAAATTAAAAAGTCACAGTAACAGCTCCCTTGTTTTGGTTTGTCAGCAGCAGAATAAAATCTTTGCTCTCCATTTTATAAATACAGCTGCTCTCACTCTAATAAGGCAGTTCCTCTTCTTTTTTAATTTAAACAAATACGCTTCTATAATAAACAGGGGTTTTAAGGAACAACTGGAACAACTGTCTGTTCAATTTTATGATCTCAATGATGTATCCTGATGGGGAGTGATCCTAAATTGCAATAATCTATACTAAATACAGATTCAAAATCTTATATAATGTTTTATTTTTTATATTTTTCCTTCAGTATATGGAATCTGTTAAACCATATAGAATAGGTTGTGGTGGCAGTGAAGATCACTACAAGACAGGATATAGGAGGAAGAGTTTAAACAATCAGTATTGCTAATTTAATGGTCAATTTTTTTTTGAACTTTAAATTAAGAAACAACCCACCTGCCATTTTATTTTTAAATGATACAGGAAAGTACATAAATTACAAATATTGTTTGGATACCAGAGTAAATGGGTATCAAATATTTTTTTAAAAATAGAGATGATTTTCATAGTTTTATGGTTATAAAATTGTTCTGGTTATAGATGTATTTATATTTGTTGGGTGGTGGCAACAGGAAGCACCTCGTGTTGTGGAGACATTAGAAGAGGAGAATACAGAGGAATGGGAGATGCCAAGACATTGTCCACATCCATGTGATTGTTGCTTTCCTCCATTTAGCCTCCTCCTTTGGCCACAGGATCCAAAACAATTTACAGAGGAGACCTGATTTCATCATGTAAACAGACTCTAATGTAACCAATCTTCTTACCATTAAAAAGAAAGATACATCATGTTCATGAAAGGTAGTCTTGGGAGGTACTTGGAAGAAGTTTCGAACTCCACCAAATCCTTCTCTGTACATATGACACTTGTAAAAATGATTTTACTTGAGCCAGCCTGTCAATAACAAGTTATGGTTGTATTGAATCTAATATAATTTTCATAATTTTTATTTTTAAAATATCCATTTCAATATATTCAATTTTTTTATTTAATCCATATTTGAGGGGCAACCTTTAGATCTCTTTCCAATTGTACATTGTTGTGTAACTTTATTTTTAAGATGATAATTTCTTTATTTTTGGTAAGTAATTGAAAATTTGAATATTTTATTCAATTTTATTGTTTAAAATTATAATATAGATATAGATTGGAAAAAATAAAATAAAAAATTTAGTGATAAAAAATAGTTTTAATTGTAATTTTGTGAGTTTTTACATCAATGTTCCATATCATAACACATTCTTTCTTCATTATGATGATGGATTATAAAATATAGTTTGTCCAAAGAAAAATAATAATATAATCGAAAAGGATGTTAAAAACTCACATAATCACAACTAGAAACATTCTTGATCATAACTAATATGGATAATGAAAATATTATGTCTCTTAGCTATATATTTATTAATATTAAAATAGAATGTAAACACATTTTTGACTTATTAAGAAAACTATTATTAGACTTGCTGCAGCCTTTGGGTTTATTCAAAGACCAGAAAACTATTATTGTGGAGTGTTTGCTTGCAAATTTAGAAGTTGTATTGTTCTATTATGTGGGGTTTGTTAAATAATGACAACAATTAAAAGAATAAAGCAAATCTTATCTTATCTTATAAAAAAACTATTTTTTCTTTAAGAGATAATTCATAGTTTTATCAAGTTTAAGTTTAACTTGATTGTTATAAGATATTATATATATCTTGTTGTTTTGAAGGCAAAGTAATTGTAATAGCAGCAGGTATGTGAAGATTGTAATTATTCCTTTAAGCAATAAGGGTATGGTCCCATGGAGGGGACTTCCTAAAACAATTTAGTGGCACTAAATTTTTTTAGGATTATTTTAAAGTGGGTGGTCCCATGAATTTTGTAGTGTAAATTAAGCTCATAAATTTATGGAAGTTGGTGGTCTCCTCAATTTTATTATTTTGCATCATATTTAATTTAATAGAGTAAATAAATATAAAATTAAATTAAAATTAATGGGTAGGAATTTAAAAACTCCACTGGTGGGGCAATTTTTAGCCCCACCCCACTTGCACATGCTTAAATTTTTGAGCTAAAATGTAGGAGTTGCTATTGTTGAGGAAAAGATTCTAATTAATCTTGTAGCATTTTTTTTGCTTCATGGGACCCTGCCCTCTCCCCATGGGACAATACAGTAAGAATACTCATACTTTGCTCATGGATGTTTCCTTGGCATATTGTCAAGGTTTTACAATGTAAATTTGTATCTTGTTTGTTATTTTATTTTATTTTATTTCGTTATTTCTTCACAACTACTTTGTGCTATAATATTATTTAATTTTGTGCATTTACATTTTCTCTTCCACAACAGAGTTATGGTCTTAGGTTTGGTGGGTCGCATATGGATATAATTGTATAGGAGTGAATTTGCACCCGTTATGCAAATTCCCATTTTACCTTTCCTCACTTTCAAAAACCAAATTTGAAGGCTAAATTCCACATAAGCCTATTGCCTTCATTCTACTTGATATTTGTTTTGTGTGTCGGCAAAGGAATAACTGTCGGAGATGCCCGTTCAGCGTGTAGATGTCCGCGCAATGTGCTTACGTCCCTAGAAAATTCCTACGTCTGGAGCCTATAGAGGCATTACACTTCCCATTGGAGGTCAATTTGTAACGCCCTCTTTGACTAACCGACCCGAATATGGTTGTTTTCCTCATTCTCTCTTTCAAATTCACTCCATGCATTTCATCCTCTACACAATCTCTCCAAGCATTCTAGCATTCACTTCTTGCACTTTCAACCTTCAAGTAGCACTTTACACTCCATAGCAGTAGCAACAACACTCCATCAACTTCGTAGGGCAAGTGTGGAACAAACACCATTGTAGTAGGGGCTTGAGTCCTCTCATTTTCTCCTACATCAACTAGTGAGCTCTTGGTGGAGGTAGTAAGCTTTCTACTCCTCTCTACGATTTGGTTGAGTAGAATAATATTGTATTGTAGTGTTATTGTTTTCTTTTCTTTCATTCTCCTTTATCATAATTTTTCTATATTATCGCTATCTTGGCTGTTCGTGGAAGTGGAAACACCAAAACGAGGTCTGATTGAGGTAAGCCCCTATACAACCCCAACAAATTTCCCTCTTTCTTGTGTGTAGGTGGACGTATACTTGGAGCTAGTTGGTGAATGAGTACCTTTGTGAGATCATTCTTGCCACCTTAACTCCCATTTACTTGCTTTATCACATTCGTTCGTATTTGTTCTACTTCATAGCTTTGTTTGGCCCTTTGGAAGTGATTAGCTAGGTTGTCAGCTCATTTTCTAGCAATTCTCATTGTACTTTTGTTCTATTGGTTGTACGGATGCCAACGCACCTGAAAGACGCCAACACACCGTGTTGTCAACTCAGAACCCCTCTTTCATCCTTGGGCAGAGAGCTTCCTGAGGTACAATGTTGAACTCGAAAACTAGCTCGCCTAGCCCCATTCTAAGTTTTGGGTCTGCAAAGTGGTTGAAGGACCTTATAGTCCTCATCATTCTTGTCCCTCATTTCAAAATACTCATTTAAGTTGAGATAAGTCAGGGCAATCTTCTGCTCTTGGCTCTCAGTGACCTAGGGTGTTGAACGTGGTTGGTCCTTGTCTCTTACAATAATAATCTAAGATGGAACTCAAGAAATCTCTATCCTAAAAGGGTATTTTACCTTCTCCCAAGAGGAGATATCACTCATGCTACTTTGACATCATGGCTTGCATGTTTGCTCAAAATAAGATTGACAAAATGTGACAAGATTTACCATAGGCTTAAGATTGGTCTAGCTGATTTAATGTTACTCTATCAAAATGTTAGAGGGATTTCACCATGGATGAGAGATGGTATATCCTTGAACTAGTATTAATTTTTCTTCATTGTATAATGTAATATGGCTATGGGTGTATGGTTGCATATGTGAGATGTGACAAGTTTCAAAGCTGGATGATATTGCATGTTGAGTTACACATGAAGAATAGGTGTTTGAGATGGGTGTTGATCTCCATATTGAAATAGATATTTGTATTGTAAATGTTTATTTGTTGAAGAATAGGGTCATCCCACAATAATGGGTTACACTTTTGGCCAAACTTGACATTGAAATCAACATTTTCAAAGAAAACTTCACTTTTAACACTTATAGTAGGTAAACTATTAGGAATTTGAAAATGATGTAAACTAGTGATTTGTGAGATTTTGTCTGTAGATTTTAAATTTTTTTTTTTTTTAAAATTGAAATTAAATTTTAATTTTTTTGCATCTCCCTTGATAACTAGTTTTTAATAGTAAACAACATTTTTAAAAAGTGGTGTGTACTTCGGCTCGCAAATTTTTTTCTACAAAGGATAAAACTCTAATTCTTTTGAATTTAGGTTGGTAACACAAGTATCTAGGGCTTTCATTTTGTTTCATAGCATTTTGTTGAATATTTTTCTTTTAATTAAGTTTTGAAGTCAAAACATTTATAATTTAGACATAGGTGCACTTCGACACGCATAACTTTTTTGGTATGTATTGAAATTCAATTTTTCTTTTTTTGTTAGAATGAGGACATCAATACCTAGTGGATATATATTTTTCAATTTTTTTTTCCTCAAATTTACTATTTTTCCACAATGATTTTTCATCAAACTTGACATTCGGTGAAAAACCTATGTACAATAAAACTAAAATATAAAATATAAAATAAAAACAAAATATATTAAATTTATAGTTGCTAGAAAGCACGTTTTGATCACTACAATCATCCAATTTGGTTTATCAAGTTGACTCCATTTGCACCTCCTTCCCAAGCTTCGATAGTAAAAAAAATGCATAAATTTTGAAATGGTGGAGGGAAGGTGAAAAGAGGGGGTTCATTAGAACCCCCCTTCTAATGAAGGGGGTTCATTCAAACACCCCTTATATGGTGCAAAATGGGTTTCATTAGAAGGGAGGGGGGTTCATTAGAAGGGGGGTGGTTCATTCGAACCCCCTTCATTAGAAGGGGTAAATCATTTCAATTTTTTTTATGAGAATTTCTAATTATTCTTCATTAAAAAAATTGTAACCCACTATTGTATTTACCCAATACAAGATTTTTATGGTGTTTAGAAGATGGGATTTTTTAATTGAAAATATTTCCCCACACATTTTTTGTTGTTTCTCTTTTAGCATATGCTCTTTCTTTTTTTTATTCTTTTCTATATTTCCATTTTTTCAATGGTAAACTTACCAAGTCACTATATTATTGAAATTTTAATAGATATAAAATTTACACAACTTTACCTCTTGAAATTAATGATCAAAAGAACAAATACAATAATAACAAACAATGATATTGGATAATATAGATATTGTTAAGTAGATTACAATTGAGGAGAAACACACATTTAAACTAAAGACATCCTTAGACTAAGTTGCTTCAAGCAAGGGAACTATTCTATCGACCTAGCCTAATCATACCTCTATAAGTTTGAACCTTGGTGGATGGTGTAATCAAGGAACATAGATCATCATCCTCACTAATTAATCTACAATTGTTAGATTGAATAGTATTTTTGTCTCAACATCCTATATAACCATAAGCAAATGAAATCAAACTCCCCTCAAGATTAACATTGGTAAAACAAACCAATATATTTCATAACATCCTAATCAAAACCAATGATAGAAAAGTGGAAAATTATTTATTATTTTAATCTTATAATTTAAAAGATGGTTATTTGAAACATCAACAAACCATCCTCTTAGTAAAATCAACTCCAAAACAACCATTTGCGTTGATCCATTATAGAATCCATGATATCCAATCATGAATAAGTCAATCAAATATAGACATAGTGAACACCATGATTTTCTAAAAAAGTACTTTAAGTCATGGACTCTCATTACAACATACACCCTTAAATTTAAATATTTTTATATTCAAATAATTCATGTACATTTATTTTCTTAATACCATCAATCCAATATTTCCTAGTAACTAACAAATTATTTAAAACACACATTAATGAAGTTGTATGAAGTATGAAGGTAGTTTTCTACCATCATCAACTCCAAATTAATTTTAGGTTCAATATGGAACACAACTTCATTTTCTTTGAGATGAGGTCAATGGCACAAAGGTTGATGAAAAATATGGTTGTTGTGTGTAGTTAAAGAAGACCAACTGAATCATTAGATTAAACTAAACAAAAAACTTGTGTGGCTAGAGAAAGTAAGCATAATCAAAATAAAATAAAATTTGCAATGTTTTACCTAGGTAATACAAGATATGGTTTATTAGAGTCTAGAATTAATCAAAATTATTTGATTAACATAATTTATTTTATTAATAGAATTTTATGTTAAAAACTTAAGTTAAAAAATCAGTTCGTAAAGATAAGTAATTTATTAAAATAACTCTGTGTAGTCAAATCATATCAAAAGTACATAATTGTAAATGAAAATAAAGGTTACTTAATGTGTGACCCTACAAAAAAGTGCAAATAAACATAGGTTAAGAAATGAGAGTTTCAAGCTGAGAAGTTGAGATGATATTTCAATACTTTAGAATATTTGAGTGTAGTAAAAATATAAAATAAATATATTTTTTTCCCAATAAAAATAGAGGTTGAATATCTTAACAATTAGTAGGAACATGTACTTTGTTAGCTTATAACTTCTATATTGGTTTTATGTGAACTAGCCATATGATCTTACCAAAGAATTTTCTATTGTTTTATCTCATCCACAGTCTAATAAACTAATTCCAAATGGTTAATAAACATCTCCTAGTAGGGTGATCCCACAGTACTAGTTTACATTTTTTGGCTAAACTGGACATTGAACTAATTTTTTTTAACAAAATCTTCACTTTCGGGCACCTATAGTGACTAAACTGTGAGGGAGTTGGAGATGATGCTAACAAGTGATTTGTGACATTTTTTTGTAGATTCTAAATATATTTTTTTCAAAATTTTTGGAATCAGATTGCACTTTTTCCATCTCCTTTGAAAACTAGTTTTTAATAATAAACACCATTTTTAAAGAGTGACGTTACTGGCTAACACATAACTTTTTTTCTATGAAGGATAAAATTATAACTTTTTCAAATTTAAATTTGTAACTACGATATCTAGTGCATGGAATTGGTTGCATAGCATTTCATTGATTTTTTTTTCTAAATTAAGTTTCAAAGTCAAACCAATTATAATCTAGACATGATTTACTAACTAAAACATAACTTTTTATATGTATCGATTTTTCGTTGGATCGTGGATATCAATATCTAGTGCACTAATATTTTTCAAAAAAAAAAATTGATAATATGCTCTTTTTCCACGTGCAGAATAGAGAGCTTGACTTTTGGTGAAAAATCTATGTTTAATCAAACTAAAAAAAATACATAATAAAACCAAAACATATTAAAATTATATTCGATGGATAGCTCATTTCGAGGACTACCATCATCCAGTTGGGTCTCTGAAGTCTCCTCCATTTTCATCCTCAATCTAAGCTTTGAAAGGAAACTTTTTGTAGAGATTTGGTAGAAGAGGAGGGGAAAGGGGAAAACGCGGGGTTTGTATGGACACTAGTTTGAGCGAACCCCCCCTTTTTTTGAATTTTCCTTTGTCTTTGTTTTAAAAAATTGCCAAAAAATGGGTCCCATCATTAAATAGGGTTCGCTCGAACCAAGGTCCATACAAACCCCTTTTTGGGTCCATACAAACACCCCAGTTCGTGCAAACCCCCAAAAACTATTTTTTTTTTCATAGGAGCATTTTTGCAATTTTCCTTCCTCAACAAAATTGTAAACCATTATTGCGGGATCACCCAATACATTGTGTCATTATAAAATCTTGAATGCCACTATTGGGTGCTCATCACTTGTCCTCTAGGTATTCATGTATATAATCAAATGTTTTTTTTTCTTTTTTTGCATAAAAGTGGCAAAGGCACGAAATTTATATTATAAAATAAAGAAGTTACATATCGTTAGAGAAGCAGTAAGAGAAATTGCATGGACCAAAAGTATCCTGATAAGGGATTTCCATCGATTACAAGATATGAGCAACATGCCATAGGTGAAGCAAAAACGTGCCCTAGGCACCAAGTACAAGAGAAACATGATAGCATGCTCAAGAAAGAGCAAAAATAGGAGAGACCTAGGAAAACTATCAAAGAAGACCAAGGTGGTGCCGAAACCAAAATGAGAGCCATGTCATCAAAAGTCTAGAAGTCACCAAGAACCTGCAAGGAAAATAGGAGGCCTCCATCCACAAAACCCAAGTAAAATGTCACCCAAAAAGTTAGCTACAAACTAGTGAAATAAAGCTGAGAGATCAAGATAAAATATCAAAAATCCACCAAAAAACCAGAGAAGAAAATGTGGGTTCTTCAAGTTGAGCTTTCCTCTGAAGACACAATGTTTGCAGGAGGCAGAAAATAAGGTTCCTTATGAGGCTCAATGTGAGTGTGTCTGATGAGAAGACAAACAACATTGTAGAGTTCTTGAATGGGATCACAAACATAATTTCCATAGCGGTACCTGAGACGCAATGTATGTAATCAAATGTTAATATTGGATTTTAGGTAATATATAAAGCTAATAAATTATTTTTTATTATGATAAGTGAATTTTTAAACCAACCTATAACCTCATTTTTTATGTTAGCTTATTTGATTACACTTTTATGTCTTTAAAAGATAACATGCATGGTATTCAAACTCATAATCAAAATATAATTAAAATATAAATATATAATTAGAACAATAGAGCTACAAGTGAAAATTTGTGTTAAAGATAATTTGAGTCAACATTTGGGGCCACTCTAGGGCCCATCATATATATCTCTCTTGTTTATATCAATATAAATTATCAATTCACATGTTCATATATTAAAATTAATGCAATTGGTTGTGATGCTTCTCATTTAAAAGTAGAGTGATTCAAATTACCAAATAAGTAAACCAAAATTACACAAAACTCAATCCATATCTAGATATATTATAAAACTTCAAATATGCAATTCAAACATTGACATGGGAAAATGCCCTCAAACCCAAACAAGAATGTTTATTTAAATTGATACAAATATTAACAAACTTTTTTTTCCTAGTGCAATTGATACTAACCCATAGATATACAATATAAATTTGATTATCCATGTTTTTATTGTATAACCTAAGTAATTGTATAATTTTGAATTTACAAGCTTCAAGCTAGGAACTTAAAACATACAACTAAGAAAATATTCTTGTAAAAATGGTTTCCTCTTTCGAATTTGGTGGGTACTGAAATGTATGAAATGGAAAGAAAATTTCTATATCAAAAATGCTAAGGTGGAAAGATATTGTTAGAGTGTTTGAGATTAACTAGAATCATAATCAAATGATGAATTGGAAAGAAAATATGAAGGGAGATGTAAATTTTCAAAGAACTTACATAACCAATAAAATTGAGAGTATCTACTAGTAGATTGGGCAAACATGAATGTACCTAACCAATCTTACAACAAAAAATTTGATATGATTCTCAACAATTGCTTGCCTACAAAAAAATATCATTTAATTGAGTTTTATATACATAATCATAGTCTAGTCTATTAATCAATTCACCATGCATCGCAATAGTTAATCTTTGTATTATATGTTAAATCCTTGAGTATGGTTTGTTGACTTTGAACCCTAGGAAAACCCCATACCTTGCAAGTGAAAACCATAAAATGTGAATCATAACCTTTACTAAGATGACAAGAGAGGAGAGCTTTCTAGTGTATCACTACCATTGTTATAACTAATGATAATATGATCATCTTTAATACTAAAGTTAGGAGTTTCATGTTATCCCCCACAAGGTCACAAATCACCAAATGATATTCAAAAGGATATTTTTTCTTGTAAACATCATTACTTGATTTTATACTGTAGAGTTTCTTGGGGTAAAAATATTTAAATACTTTCATCAAACAACTCTCACTTATTAGGATGTTAATGTTGGTATTAGTAGTTTGAAAATATCCATATATACAAGTTAAAAGAGGCATATAGTTCTAATAACCTAGAGATTATACAAAAATATCAATTATCTAACTCTTACATACCCATACAAATGCTTAGCCCGCTCAAACTAGGCATTGCTTCAAAATGTTATGACTTGATTCCCACCCAATTTGGCTTTCAAGGGTTTGAACACAATAACAATAAAGATTGATAGGGAGAATTGAGAGTGTAATCACAACTTGAGATAATTTAAGATCTAGATCTAAAAAAAGATAAAATTCAATCTAAGGACTTCTACCCTAATTGGTGAGGATGAAAATTTCACCCCATCCATCAAAGTATAAAATCATTGAGGTATGGTGATGGCCATGTTCATCTTTGGGAAACTTTGACGAAATAGATCCCCCTACTCATGATAGCTTAACCAAAAGAGATCTCTAGTATAGGTATACACTTACTCAACATGTTATAATCCATTACTTAAGCACATGAATGGAAAATTTGGGTAGGTTTGAGTCAAGATTTATAAGTGTGTGTGCTTTTTTATCTTTGTCTTGATTATACTACTAATCTATATAAACAATCATACTT
>VDFB02327619.1:0-47694 GCA_007258455.2 Sequoia sempervirens
TATTTAATTAATAAATACCTTAGGGATTTGGCAGAATTAAAGATATTAATTAAATAATAGTAATATTACTTAATTAACTCAGATAAGAGGATGTTTAGATGAAAGTGATAAATTTGGATAAATAAATTTCGATAAATTAAGTGTCCAAATTTGGATGTCTCGGGTTAATCTTATTTTTGCAAACCTTTAATGATAATGACATGTTATACGGACTATCCATATTAATTTTTCATGTGATTAATGAATGTTCTTTGAGGTGGTTATAGATATGCAATTATTGTGCGTACTAACATTGACATGTAGATTTAATTTGAGGATGCTAGATTGAGGAAGGCACCACCAGCTGGGCATGCACCATAATGTCTAGCCAGGGAACCATTCAAAGGTTAAAGGAGGTCGATAGTAAAATATTCCCCATGCAAACTGAATGTAACCGCATTGTAGTGGACTTTAATGATGTTGAGCAGACATGAGCGTTACTGCTGTGCTAAATCTGCACTTGGACCTGCATGTCTGACCGGATTCCATGCATGCATAACTGCTATCGCTCCACTTTCTCTGTTTTCCCTAAATGGCATCCTCCCAATTTGTGGAGTTGACCACCTTGTTTAGTTGATAGGATAAATAAGAATCTGATGCTCCTTCTCTAGAGGTTGCACGATTTGATATTGTACTTGCATTCTTGAGTTTTTAGCAATACAAATATACTACTCTTTTGTACTCATGATTTATAGTGAATGAAATGAAGTTCTAAGTTTGAGTATTTGAGTTCTCATTAGTTTTAGAGGATAATTATCCAAGGGGGCCCACTTGGTGAGTAATCTATCCTTTAGTTTAGTATTACTTTCTATTCAGTAATTAGTTAAGAATCTGGCATCGACTATTCCTGCAACCACTAGAATTCCATTATGACTGTTCTTGCAGCCAAATCAGACAGAGTAGTGTCCTATTTGTTTTCTCATATTTTCATCTCTGTTATGCATTTTAGCTTAGTATGGTTGTTGATTGATGATTAACATTTATGTTATTCCTTTCCAAGCAATTTACTTTCAACATTGTGTCTTTCTTAGCTGTAGAATGAAAATGGATACTTTGGGTTCCTAGTGCACATACCGTGTTGTCCCATTTCAAGTTCATGTCCTTGGGTTGACAAGTTAATTGCACCTTCATGATGATTGAATGGCTATTTAGTTTAGATGTCCAATCTTTGAATCACAACTGTAAGAGCTTAGTTGTTAACTCATTGTAGGAGGCAAACATGGATTTCCTGTAAGTTGGTGAAAGGGAAGATTGAAGTGTATTCTAAGTGTTCCCAAGGTTGCAAGGTCTGTTGTTGAGGTTTTGTGCAGATTCAATGATGCCCTAGGTCTGTAAAATGTGTAAAATCTGGAAATAACTGTGAACAATGGGGTTTTTAAGAGACTTGACTATGGTGAGTGAGTCTTTCTTTAATAATATTTGTTTAAAAAGGTGATTAGGAGTATTGTGAGCCATTTCTAGATAGGGTTTGGTGAATTTATAAGTTTGAGGCCATGGTTTGTTGACTGTCATGTTAAGACAAGTTGGGGACAATCCTAGTTAGGACAGTATTTGCATAGTTTGTTATCTTCCATCTTGAAGGGCCATGAAATCATTTGAAGAGTGTTCAATTGAGGAGTTTTGCATGCCATTGAACCAAGTTGAGAATCCAAGAGAGTCCTTTATTGTTGCATGTCAAATTGAAAGATCACAAGAAGCCTAATTAGGCCGGTTAGGTCAGTCTACTTTGAAAATCCTCATGTTTGAGATGTCTAAGTTGGTGATAGGGTTTGAGATAGTCATTTTGATGTTGCTTAAGGTGGTTTGAGGATTCAACAAGAGGTTTTGTGCCTTGTTCTTAGTTTGGGTGTTTTGAATTAAGTGTTTTGTGAAGGAAGGATGAGTCCAGGTTGAAAGAACAACCAAGAATGGATTGAGTTTGGTTAAGTTGAGATTGTTTGAGAGTTTTGGGACCCCAGCACTACGTCATTATTATAGCTCTAGCTTGTGTAGGTCCTCCTTCTATCACTGATCTGTTGATGTGTTTTTTATTCATAATCAACTTAGATAAAATTCACAAAGAACTTTACCTCTCTTGAAATAAAATTAAATTTTGGAACAAAATTCAATTATCCCAAGGCTCCGATTGTTAGGTCTTGATTTACAAGGTAACTCAAAAATTTGATGTGTTTACTATTTCAACAAAGGGACTTACATATTAAAACTGCAAGATAAGGTTAGATTTAGAAAATAACAATTTTATTTGCATATTCCACCCTAAATAAGTTCTCTCCAATCTATAATCTAATTAAATTTGTGCATTCTAGAACACTTTATGTCATCTACTCTACAATATTTGGGTGCATTTGATCAATTTCTCCATGTGATAATTTTTCCTTTAGAGATTTACACCATTTATGTGTAGTTGTGATAGGGTTTGGTGAAGCATAAATAGGTAATGGTATCTTTTTTATAGTTATAGAGTGTATTCATGCAATGTTGCTAAGAAATTTAGGATTTCTAACCCTTTCCTCTCTCTCACCCTCTCTTTTTTATTTTATTTTAAAATTTAAACTCAAAATTAAAATTTTCAAAGCATTGAATATATCATAGATCAAATGTCATAAAGTGTTTTGAAATACACAAATTTAATTAGACTATAGATCAGAGAGCACTTATTTAGGGTGGAATGAGTAAATAAAATTGTTATTTTTTAAATATAACCCTATCTTGCAATTTCAACACATAAGTCCATTTGTTGAAAAAATAAACACATTGAACTGTTGAGTTACCTTGCAACTCAAGACAGGTGATAATCAAAGCCTTGGGATAACATGATTATATTCCAAAATTTAATTTTCTTTCAAGAGAGGTAAAGGCATTTGTGAATTTTATCTACCGAAATGACTACAAAACATATCAAAACTACCATGGACAACATTATCTCTAGAAATTAGAGGCTAAGAGCCACATGAGCTAGGGGAACATGAATTTTTATCACAATTGGCTTCACCCATGTCAATGATTTGAGAAGGAAAGGAAGGATTCAATGGAACTTTAAAAATAGTGTGAGGGGAATTCCCCATGTTCCAATAAAACCTAAAGATATGCAACTTCAAGTACAACTTTACTAGCTTGCACCCGAATCTGCATAAGCACATTGAAATAAATAATGGATTCAATGTATAAAGAAAAGTGAATATCAACTAAAGAACTAGAGAAAGAGCTATATTTATATCTTTGCAAATATTGGAGATCATTTTCAACTTGAAAGAATACCAAATCTAGCTATGCTTGAGCAAGAAATAAGGCCAAAATCTATAAAGAACCATATAATAAGAAAGTAGAGTAGGTCTAAAAGGATTGAAGAAATAATAAATTAAATTCCAAGATTCCTAATCTCTAAGACAAAATTAGAAAAGATGCTTGAAGTTTTCCATCTATCCACACAATGGACAATTGAGATTGAGAATACCCATATGATCCAAACAACCACCCTAGGGAAGGCCTTGATAAAGGATGCACTAGGAAAAGTGGGATAACTAAGGCTCCATAACTACCAACCAAATGCACTGTAACCAAAAATTCATGATTCCAATAGAGGACTAAAGTTTCCACCAAATATTTAGCTAATCCACCATATGAAGATGGGGGGACAACCACAAATAGCCTTTGCAAGGCCTATAATTATGAAAGGGTGTATTTGGGTACCATTTCTAGTCTTTCCGTCGAATTTTAACAGACTGAACCCAAATTTTATGAAGCATCTTCAGGGAATAACATTAAGCATCAACTAAAAAGTCTTTTGGTCCTGGTTAGTAAGCTTGAATTTCAATTTAAATTTAAGCAAGGAAAGAAAAGTCTTGGTGGCTCTATTGATGAAATTTAACAACCACAAATGCATCTCTTAAATAATTTCAAGGCATGGATCCATGACACTTTATCCAATGGGTAGTATTGACAAGAGATAATTAGAGACCACTGAATGGATTGCTGATTTATGGATTTTTTTTGCAAAAATCATTTCTCGCCCAATGAAGCCAAGGATTGATAGCTTCCTAGGATTTTTAAATACTCTTGCTAACAAAAGTGTCTTGAATCTTGATAGTTTCTTGCATGGTGAGAAGAGTATCGAAGTCTAGGCCCCTCCAACCTATATGACCTATAGGCACTCCAAAACTACTACAATGGTTGACAAGAATTTTTTAAGCTTCATTGCTCTTTAATGCATTGGTAATATATTTAGCACGTAGAACAATATCTTGTTTGTGGATGGAAATAGAGCCTAGACCTCTAGAATCATGAGGTAGGTAGAAAAAGTCTCAAGGCACATGATGGAAGCCTTGATGCCCTTCATTGGAATCTGAGAAAATCTCTAAGGAGTTTTTCAATTTGCAAATATGAAGCCTTAAAAGGAACCTAGCAAGAAGAGTAATATACATGTATGGAAACTATTTTTTTTAACATATTTGAAATTTACCACTGAAAGAAAGAGGCTTAGTAATCCAATAATTGAGTTTTTTCAATTCTATCAATCATAAATTGCCATAGTGTGGAGGAAAAGGCTTGAAAAGTAAAGTGTATGTGCAAAAAATGAAACACTTCCCCATGATTGATCCACTTCTAGCCAAAATGTTCAAGCCAATTCAATCTGGTAAGAAAGGATTTCCTATAGCACCGAGTCTTTTGACATTGAATGCTCAAACCAGAGGCTTGGTAGAAAATATACAAGCATTGAAGGGATTATGTGAAATTATTTTCTTTCTCAATAAGAGTGAAAAATAGTCATTGAAAAACTGAATACTAGCCATTGAGAAGAGTTAGGAAAGGTTTCCCCCTTAAGTAAGGATTGTGAGACCCCATGAACCAAGAGGTAACTGAATCCTTTAGCAACAAGAACATGTAAAGCATTGGTGAAAGAGGGAAGCCTTGAAAAATGGACCTATGAAGCTCCTAAAGGTAAATATTACTAGCCAAAAATAGTAATACAAGATGAAGCATATATAAACATCTCCATAGATTGCATGAAATAAAGCCCAAATCTAAGTACTTGAAGAATGACAAGGATAAATGACCATTCAATGTTGTCATAAGCCTTAGTAAAATTAATCTTGAGAAAAATGGCAAGTTGTTGAGAGTGATAAGACCATTCCATTCCTTCCCAAACAACAACAATATTGATCATAATAAATTTGGATAATCTTTCTATCTATTATATCAATACAAAGCAAAACAAGGTATAAATTTTTTATTTTGTTAGTGGTCATGTCACCTTGACATTACCTCTTACATCAAAGCCATCCAATTAATTGAATAAGCTAACAGTGTTCTATAAATTTCTTGCTCATTCCCTAAATGAGCATCATATCTATGAAATAAGCTAATTAGAAGCTTAATGATATTTAGAAACATTCCAAGTCATTAGAAGTAATATCAGTTTTTATTCAAATGGAATACAAATTTAAATTTAACTATTGTAAGTCTTAAAAAAAAACACATAATAATTAGAATAGCCTAAACATCACCCCTTGCATCAAAACCATACAACTGGTTTAATAATTCTAACATTATTCTTTAAATGTCTATGGAAGAAGCAAATTAAAAGCTTGAATGAAAAATAAATATCTTGTCATTAAAAGCAATATGAAATTTTTATTAGCAGGACTACAAATCTAAATTTAACTCTCTTAAGTCTTGAAATAAAAATGTATTAATTAAAATACCCTAGACATTCTAAACTATAGATGATAGTTATTTTGTGTTAATTAATTGCTAATATGGATTTTTATATTTGGAAAATGTATGTCAAGATTTTTGGGGACACATTTTAATAAAAATCATCTTATTGTTGATTAAAATAATAGGAATTATATTTAAATGTTATCATAACATTAAAAAATGATTTAAATACTTTACAGGAAAGAAAAAATGCTGTAATTTATTATTTCACCTATTATATTTACTCAAGTAGCTAGTTTTGTTTACTTTGATAGAGTAATCTCCCTAATCCAAAGTGTGACCTAGTGTTTGAGTTAGTTTCTAGCCTTGGGTAGGATTTTGGACTTTCTCATACTATCATGCCTCCCTTTCATTCCTTGTAGGTATTAGTATGTCAAAACCTCAATTCTTGCTTCCTTCTTGCATCAAATATCACCAATTCTTGATCGTTGCTCCTTCTAGCATTGGGTATTTACGAAGTTGAATCCCTATCCCCTCTTGTATCAAATATATCTTAAACTTGAACCTTAATCCTTCCTGCATTGATATTGCCAACTCCTAATCCCCGCTCCTCCTTGCATCATCCCTACTCCCTTTTGTTTTTGAAACCCAATCCCTACTTCTTTTGCATATTTCTAACTCTCGATCCTCACTCCTCCCTACATTGGGCATCATTGAAGCTTCCTCTCCTTGCATTAAGAGTCTCCAAAAACCATTCCCTGCAATCCCTTTGCTCTAACTATCTAAACTCTTGAACCTTTGCATACCTTCACACCCTAGCATCCTCACATCTCATTCCCTACACCCCCAACCTTAGAAATTTGAAGAACATAATGATAACATACCAAACAAAGATATTTTAGAGAGGTATCCCAACTATTGATTCTCAAGTCCCACTTGTTTTTGCATCCTTCTAGTACATGTTTCCCTAGATTGCACCTTGTAGAATGCCTCTTCTTAGATCCTTATTGTTAAAACAAATGATTGCACCAATCTCGATAGTTGACCAAGGATGTCATTAATGGGCCCAAATTTGAATGTAAAATGGTAAAAAACTCTTAAACAACTCTTAACATGTGTGGGCCCATGCTAGGCCTTTAACCTCTATACAAGACATGCTACTTCATTAGCTTGGATCATCTTTGGGACATTTTCATCAAATGATAACTTTGGTTCAAGCTCTTGTGTTCAACTATTGGATCCAAGGATAAAAAATTAGGTTTATGGAGATCAATGGATAAAATCTCATTAGTTTCCTAGAGTTTGGAGGATGAAGCTCCTTTGAATTCATGAGGGAAACTTCATATTAAGGTTGCATTTACACTTCAAGGGTAAGCGCAAGAAGTTGAGACCACTTTTATTGGAAGCATTGAGGTTAAAAAATTGCTGCAAGGAATATGTACACATAATTTCATAAAAAAATGTGCACTTTTTTAAAGAAATGAAGCCCAAACCTAAATGAGAATGCATTCAAAACGGGTACCTATTTAGGTTTGGGTATCTATTCCTAAATGGGTATCCATTATAAACATGTACCTATTTAGGAAAGTGTACCCATTTTGAAAAGCTAATAATGACTATAATGGAAACAAGTACACATTTTAATTTACTTAATGAACTTCCAAAGCCCATATGTTCAAAAAAGTGTTGTTCCTTTTCATTATTACAAAAATGCGCTCAGTGGAAAGAAGATTTTAAATTATAGTTTTTTAGATAGATATTTTGGACTTTTGTGATAATATATTATGAGAACTTTTCCACAAGATGACCATGTGAGAAATCAACCCAATACATGACGTGGCAATTGTTGTAAGATGATGCTTTGCTTGGAACATGGTTTGATTTTGGAAAATATTTTATTTGTAAATGTGATGTTTAATATAATGCTTATCTAAATACTAAAAGTTATACAAATTAAAGCTCTAGCAATTAACAACACTATGATCATTGTAAACTATTATATATATAATTTTTATATAAACACTTTTTTTAAGACTACAGGAATAGGTAGCCCCCTTATAAACTGCAATGCGCTTGGTAAAAATTTTTCATGTGATCGGTGACGCTAGTGCAACATGCCCTCCAATACCATGGGGATGAGGGATAGACTAGACCTCGTGACCTCTTACCTACAACATGATGCTTTAGCCAATCAAGCTAGGCCCCCACCCCAATTTTTATATAAACAAAATTATGTTATTTCTATGAGGATTCAACTACATAATTTTTGAGTCAAACTCATTTACACATATTTTATGAGTAATAGTTCACACAAACCCATCTCTTATGAAAATGAATGGTTCACTTAGCACTCATTGCATCTAGGTGATGCTCGTGGGGGTGAAGCATCGAGACTACATGAGAGGTCACCCATCCTAATACTACTCCAACTCAAAACAAAATTAATTAGAAAGTTTCCCCAAGATCAAACCATTTAACTTACTACCCCATAATTATTGTTAAAATTTATAAACAACAAATATTATTAAAAAATAATTTAATTTAATAGAACAAAATTATAAACTTTTATTATAGAGGTGATTACAATGGCATCTAGGGCTTAAATTTAATGGCCAAGGATCAGATGGAGATTTTTTTCCAGTAAAATACAATCAAATTTTTAAGAAGATTGTATTTAAAGGAGAGATTTTGGATAGAGTCAAAAATTTATATAGAATATAAATGATATATATATTTGATTTATATATAATTTTACTTACACTAAGGTATGCATAATGTTTTAAGGGCACCTTTGAATAGATAACCGTCATTAAAAAATTTGTTGACAAGGCCGGTCGTCAAATTTAAGCCCTTGATGGCATCCACCAAAAACAATGTGTGTAAGAATGGTTACAATTTAAAATAACATTTAATTAGGGTTAGGATTAGAGTTTTAATTAAAGAAAAAATAATGAAAATAGACGCCTCATCAAGAATAACTCTCCACAGAGACTAGTCTTGTCCTAGCTCACCTTAGGTACCCAAAGTAAGGGCCGCTCCGCTAGGTCGCGGGGACATCCTTGTAATATAAAAAAAAAACATTTTTACTTAGATTTTAATATCTTAAAAATAATAACCCATTAAAGTTTGAAACCATTTGAAAGAGCTTGATATCAACGATTTTCAAGTTTGGAAATTCAAATGAAGACGACAAAGTGACATCATTTTCCACATGTAATGTCCCCTCTTGACATGTGCACTTTATCACATGTCTTCATCGCACTCTGTTTTTGAAAATTCCAAAATAGACACTCTACCTAGTCAAAGCATGTAAAAAAAAGTGAATTTCCCCGAATTGCTTACGTACCCTAAACTATATTAACTACCTTGCAATTTAAATAAAGAATTATTTAATTTATAACCACCTCATTTTTGAAATACCTTAATTAATACAAAACCAATTAAAATCAATATATAAATAAAGCAAACCATTAATTAAATACCTAACTAATTCAATTATACAAATCAAAATTATTAATTTAATACAGCCTGGCGCATTGGGATTCCAGGTTAACTAAACTGCCACGTGGCAGCCATGCAGATATGTATTAAGATTCAGTGTACATCCAAAAGCTTTCTAACCTCCCCAAATAATTTAATTATTAAATTAGAAACATCAAATTTTCTTGTTTTTCTAGAATTTGAACTGTCTAATAATATCCGATATTCATTAGAGGAAAAATAAAATTAATTGTGAATTACAGACAATAATGCCATTTTTTTTGGCGCTTTTTCAGCCGACCGATTGAGGAAGACGTTGGAATATTATCCGTTGGAATTCGAAATGTTCTCGGCCCAGTTGTCTGACAGTAAGTAATATAAGTTAAATTAAAATATTAGAGGGAAAAATAATTAGAGCAAGAGCCAATAGGAAGCGTCCCACATGGGCAGGCGCGCATTTCGGGGCCCCAAAAGACTGCTGCCATGTGCTTGCCAGCTGTCACGCACAGAGCAATGGAGCCGGTTTGGAAGGTATGGCATGCACACAGCACAACAGTTGGTTTTATGATGATGGGTGGTATTCCGGGATTTACGAAAAAAAGCGGTTTTGGTAGTTTTATATTGGGAAGCGCCATGGGATGTATTTATTGTTGTTGTGGGGAAGCTTCGGTGCAACAAGACGGAAGGAGTTCTTTTTCTTTCTGGTCTGTTGACGTGATTTACTAACAGACATGGCGTCCTCCACGGCGTTTGCCAAGGCCTTGGTGCTGCTTGCTTTGGTGCTTAATGTTCTTGTACCTTTGACCAGCGCCTTGGCTCCTGCACCTGCTCCTGAGAGTGATGGTAAGATCTGGTGCCTTCATTGTTTTGGAAAAATGTAGGATGTTGGTTGAAAGTTATGTGTCTGTTTTGGCTTAGAATAATGGGATTTGTGGGCTCCTGGCTTGGGTTAAGTTTATGGGATTTGTGGGCTCCTGGGCTGGATTTAGATTATGGCATTTGTGGGCATTTGCATTGAGTTTGAAAGATTTGTGGGTATTTGTTTCAAGTTTAGTTTACTGGTTTTTTAAGTTATTTTTGGCTTTAAGGTTGCTAATGTGGGATTTGTGGGTCTTTTGTATAAGATAGTGATATGTTTCTTGATTATCTCATTAGATTGAGACTGAGATCGTACATTGAATATCTGTGATGGATTTGATATCCCTGAACTGAAGAGTATTAGTGTAGGATGAGGAAATACGAAGCCCTCCTATTGAATAGCAAAATAAAAACAAAAATGTTACATTGTATGTAACAAAAAAATCCCTCATAGAAAAAGTAATGTTATGTGTGAGTATTTGGCTTTGGCTTAAGTTAGAATTATGGGATTTGTGAAAATTTTGGTGGGGTCGAGGTTGTAGGATTTTTGGGCATTTGGCTGAAGCTGAGATAATGGGATTTCTCGCTAAGATAATGGGATTTGTGGTCAGTTACCTGAATCTTAGATAATGGGATTTTTCCATAAGATAATGGGATTTGTGGGCATTTTGGCTTAGTTTAAGATTGCATGTATGGCCATTTAGTTGTTTAAGATAATGGGATTTGTGGGCATTTGGCTGAGATTAAGATTGCATGTGTGGCTCTCTTAGTTGTTTAAGATAATGGGATTTGTGGGCATTTTAGTTTAGTTGAAGATAATGAGATTTGTGGGCATTTGGTTGAGTTTAAGATTGTATTTGTGGGCATTTTAGTTTAGTTTAAGATTATGGGATCTGTGGGCTTTTAGCTTAAAATAAGATAATGGAACTTGTGGAGGTCTGTTATAAGATTTGTGAGCTTTTGAAGTTATTTGTTAATGGGCTTTTATCTTAATATAAAGGAATGGGTGGTTTTTTTATTTGTGTTGCAGGGACTGCCATTGATCAGGGCATAGCTTATGTGTTGATGTTTGTGGCGTTGCTATTGACATATCTGATTCATCCGATGGATGCATTTCCGTATACTCTGTTTTGAAGGGGAAGGGGCATTATTGTTTGTATTATAGAACCTGCAGCATTTATTTCTTCATTGGGCAGAGGGGGTTGTGTTGTTTTCGTTTTCTGGGGGCTGTGATTCATTGGTGCAGATTGGTTTACATCATTTTGTGTATGTAGATGTAGATGCAGATGCTTCTGATTTTAGAGGATCTCCATTTTTGTAATATTCTTTTTGGCAAGTATTGAGCGGCCCACACTCTTTCTTCTTCTTGTTGGAGGTTGTATCTGGCATGCAACATTTCATTCTTTTATCTTTTGTTAGTTTAAGCATTATTCTGTTGTATGGTTGTAATCTAGCGTTTGTGCTTTTCTCAGATTTAATGTTTTGCATCTAAAAAAGCAGGATTTTTAGTTACGAATACAAATTAGTTCTGAGGGGTTCGATAGCTAATAATATTGATATGCCGAGGTCTCATACCTTCCTAGCAAGTTTAGAAGTTTTAGATGGATTTCATTTGTTTTGGAGCAGCATTTATAGCAATAGTTTTTTATTATATTTTTGAAAGTCTTGTTTTGATTTTTAATCGAGCAGATTTTTAGTAATTTTTTTCACATTTTTGAAAGCCTTGTTTCCATTTTTAATGGAACAAACATTTTTAGTAATAGCTTTTTAATTTGTATAAATATTTATATAAATATATTATTACAAACATTAAGACCTTATACCAATCAAATACTTTTTAAGAAAGCATAATAAAAAAAATCTATTTTAATGTGATTAAGTAAATGAATTTCAAAATTCTTCATTTCAAAATTTATGAACAAATGTATACCAATTGTAATTCCTTTGTAATTAGTTTCGTCACATATCAATCAAGCATAGATGTTGATTAGTCAATTTGTCATAAATGTCGACTAGACAATTGGAACAAATTTGTCATATATGTTGATTAGTTTCAATTGTCTAATTGATATCAAGTGGGTTTAAGTTTAATATTTGTCATACATGTACTAGTCAATAGGAACTAATTTGTCAAACATGTCTTGAAACTAATATGTTAGATTAGTTCCAATTGTCTAGTTGACATCAATCAAGTGGTTAAATTCCATCAATTAAAGTGGTTAAATTCCATATTTGACATAATTGGAACTATGTTCTTACACCCCCCTTCTATTATGCTTTCAAATTGGCTAAAATATAATATGTTAGATTAGTTCCAATATGTTAGATTAGTTCCAATGTCTAGTTGACATCAATCAAGTGGTTAAATTCTATATTTGACATAATTAGTTCCAATTGTCTAGTTTGACATCAATCAAGTGGTTAAATTCCATATTTGACATAATTGGAACTATGTTCTTACATAAAACCCCGCTTCTATTATGCTTTCAAATTGGCTAAAATATGTTGGCAAAGATTGAAGGTTGGCTTCATAGCCATTCGTAGTGTTCTAAAAATTATAAGTAACATTTTTAGCGCCTCAGATATGTGCAAGGCAGCAGCAGCCTTTTCATGAATTTCCCTTTATAAATTGTGTAGCATGATTTATTCCATACGCTTTGTTATGTTAAATTTCTCTTGAGAAGGACACATGTTCTTCCCTTGAGGCCACCTTATAAATTGCTATGATGTTTGGCAATTTCTTTTTCTCCAACGATGCTACTAGCTGAAATCCCCACGCACTGCTCTGTTGGAACGTCGATAAGGTGAATGGTTTGTTGAATTTGACCAAAATGTTTCTTTTCTCATCATTCTTCCCATGATGAGGAACTTCCTTACACAGGGGAAAGCACGAAATCTTCTGGACGGTTAAAACATAGCTGCATTCTTCTATTGCATGTAGATCAGGTCCACCAATGCTAAATTCCTTCGCAACACGCAGATCAGAATTGGTATCATAGAGTGTTAAGTAAATTGTGTAATAGGGGAGAGGGGCCTATAGTGGAGCACCCTAACAACTCACGTGCTTCTATATTTGGTTTATGATGCCACATTAACATGCTTTTTGTTTAGGTATCAAAAAATGGCCTTAAAAAAAAAGTGAGACCGATAGTGGTGCACTAAGTCATGTTTTATTGGTGCGCTGATGTGGCATAACATGATTTGTCAATTTGTATATTTTATGGATAAAAAGTATTTTGCAATTGGATATTAAGGTGTTTCACTATGGGACCCGTTGAGGACTACTTCTATCCCCACTATTAGACCCCACTCCACTATGGGCCCCTCTCCCCTATTGTAACAAGATCAGAATTTGTTTGAAGAATAGTCTACAGGGTGTTAATATAGAGGGATAATTTCAAGTAGACCATTTGGGTTTCAACTTGTAGAGGAAAAAAGGTGCGAGAGAAAAAAAGGCATCGAAAGTTTTAGATGAAGTTAATAACTATTGTGGTGTGAGGAAAGTCCAAGAAGCACAGTTTTCCAAGATGAAGTCAAAGGGAAAAGAGCTAGGAGAGTGGAGAAGAGAGAGTACCATAGGTAGTGGGCATGGGCATAAAGCTAAAAAGCATGGTTGATAGACTCTTTTTTTGGTGTAGAAGAGACAAATCGGGGATGGGAAAATGAAAGGAAAGTTGATCATTGATTGACACCTTAATGTTCGACACTTATTCTATCAATTGAGATTAAGCGCAACCTTTTGATTTGTAGATTTGGAAGCTTAGCTTGTTCCATCTTGCTCAACTAAAGTTGCACTTCCATTTAAAATTGTGTGAAAGGTTAATGGGAGGAGCTCTCTATAGATGGTTTTGAGAGGAAAAAATTAGATACTTCACATGTTGGGCCATTTTCAATTCCTTAGAAAGTTATCATGGTAGAGGTTAGACAACAAACAAGAAAGTTCAAATGAGGATAAGTTGAATTGAGTTTTGAGTTGCTTCCAAGGACATCCAAATTAAATTAATAGGTTTCCACAAGTAATGAAAAATTTAAATTTCTTTTATAAAAAGGTGTTTTTAAGTTTTGTTAATTCCATGGGGTTTGTGCCTTCTTGTTAGATTAAGCAGTTCCACCAGATTCAAATAAAGGGGAAAGATTGCTTGACATTGGATGTGGTGTTGAACCAAATTCTTCCAAGGGGCCTCTCCATCCACTTTGGAGTAAGATAAATTGCCTTGGGTATATGGGTCAATAATTCCCAAACCGCTCTATTTTTGGCTAGATGCAATGGATCCACAAAGTTGTAAGAATGTCTTTCTTATTACCCTAGTTGGCCCAAATGAAACTCCTTATTAGTTGGATCAATTGATTGAAGCAATATTTAGAGGGAAGCCAACATGAAGAGACACAAACATGGATGGCTAGAAGGATTTTGCTTGCCACTTGTATTTGTCTAGCCATGGAAAAAAATTGATTGGTCCAAGTAATGAATTATTCATGATTTTAATTATGAACCATTTCTACATTTCTTTGAGAAAGACTCCAATGCTAAAGGGAACCCCTAGGTACCTAGTGATAGAACCATGCTTCACTCCATGCCATTCACTAGGGATCAAGGAGGTCATAGGATAGGGTGAGTCATAATGAATATAATTTTGTGTATGACTAGCTTCTAGAGCCAAAAATAGTACAAAATAGCTCAAATATGTCTAATGTATGTCACTTCCTCAATTGAATTTTAGATGAAAAGCATGTTGTCATTGGAAAAATGAGAGTCAGAGGGCTTTAGTATTACCTAGTAGTGAGATACCATGCATAAGTTTATTGGAGAGTGCATGTTGAAAAAGATAACCAAGAGCATCAACTCCAAGGAAAAATTAAGATGGAGTAAGAGGGTAATGAGTTGGGAAGAGAGGATTCCATTAACAATTTTGACATTAGCATCCATAAATAACATATTAATTTGGTTGTAGAACTTGGGACCAAAGTTAGGCCCTTTTAACATTTTAAGGATGAATGACCATCAAATGCAATCATAAGCTTTGTCAAAATCAAGTTTAATAATTAGTGCATGTTGGTATGCTTGTTGTTTCCATTTAACTTTTTCCCAAGCAAGCACCAAATTGTTTAGGATGAATATCCCTCCTAAGAAGTTGGTCTACTTTGCTCACACAATCTCGAGTAATTTGCTTAAATATACGAGCTAGTGCAATAATTCTGTAAGAGGTATTGAGAAGGGTAATATGTTGCTAATTATTAATAGTGTCTTCATCTTTCTCTTTGGGAATAAGTTCAATCAAACCCTAATTAATTATAGTGCGTTGTTAGTAAACAATTTTGTCACTGCAAATAACCAAAACTCGCCCAAGCGCAGCAACAAATGTACACCAACAAATGGATTATTTATTATGAGATTAACAAAAATATCCTCCGTGTTTAGAGGGGCAACTCCCTTGTTTGATATAATTTGGATTTTTGAAATATAAAATCAAAGGTATGTTTTTAATCAAAAAGCCAAAAAAAAGGCAAGCAAACACTACTTGTTCATAGCCATGACACAAGCACAACAAAGATGTATTTAAAGCTATTAACTAAAATGAAAAATAAACTGGCAAACATTTAATATCATGGCTCACATAACAGATTATCAATGCTCGCTAACTTGACTCACTGCAATTTCAACACTCACTGAAAATCAATGAATAAAGTGCCACAAAACAGCACATTCTCACAGAGAAGAATGTCCAAATGCTCGTCAAAGCTCACATAATTTCTCATGAACACCGACATTTCAATTCATATTTTTATTCCACACAGACAATAACATCAACATCAAGTAATTAAAACTACAAAATTTCATATTCTTCATCCCAATCTCCCAGACAGACTAAAAATTAGACCGAAAGATCTAATTGCTACACCCCCACAGCCCTCACAAAGGCCCTTAGTTACATAGCCAAAAAGATCCCCTTTTTTGGTCTGCAGATTACATATTTATAATTTTTCCCTTTTTTGGAAGTTTTAAACCATTGAACGGTTACACCACTGGTTCTTGTAAAGAATGCAATTTTAGAATATCTGAGACTTAACTAACCGTAGAATTGTTGCTGAGGTGTTAATTTAAAGGCCTAATCATCGAAGTATCAGGCTTTGAGTGCATAATGATATCTTTTTTCAGTCATCAGTTGTACGAGTTCCGCGATCTTTTCCTTTGTGTAGATGAAAATCTTTCATACAATACATAGTAAATGTTTTAGCTATACATTTCCTTTTACTATCTACCCATACCATGTGCGATTACAATTTCACTGCAACAATGCTACAAATGTTAATCATAGGTTACAATTTACTGTTTCTACCAACTCGTGATTTGGAAAGAACTTCCCGGGCACACCTGTTTGTGGCATATTTACTGTACTGCAAACTTGGTAGAGAATCCATTGCCAGTTCTTCAAAGCTTCTTAGGCAGATTTTAACCTCCGATCAGACTAAAGTGTAATCCATCACTAAAACATTCAATTTGGGAGGACAAAGTACGAAACATCTAGAACGTGAACCCTGACTTTATTTACATCTTTGCCCCTATGCATGGTAATGTAGAAGATAATGTGCGGCCTTCGAGATTTTATGGAGTAAGAACTCACAGCCAACGAAATTTCTTGACACCAAAAACGTTGATAGTTTTTTTCCTATTGAAGGTGTTATATTATGTGGAGACCTTGATAAGTGTAAATATTAAACAAGCAGAGAAACGGAATAAAACAGAAAAATAATGAACAAAACAAGAGACGCGAATTTATAGTGTTTCGGCAATTGCCTACGTCCACTCTCAAGCAGGGAATCACTTTATTATCAATCACTAATTAATTGTGCAATACATGATCAGCCACATATTTAGACAAGGCTGGGAGAATATGAACGGTCATGTGACCGTTGGGCTTCACATCCCAACAATCTCCCCCGTGAAGTCCAACTGGCACAACCATGCACTGACATGCCCTGCATTTCCCCTTTAAACTCACACTACAACTAGACCCATCGAAGATTTTAGTTTTGCCAAAGACTGCTCACAAACACAACGAATCAGTCTTCTCCATGTCAAATCAGAGTTGATAAAACTCAACAACACAATATCTTCTTCGATAATTTTCACAGGTGCAAAAACATCCACAAATTCATACTCTTCTGTCTCAGCCCGGTCAACAATTCTCTTGTTAAAGTCATCTCCCCCTAGATGAGTATCGCCTGAAGTGGAGAATACCTCAAACACACCATCTCCAACCTCAAGCACAGAAACATCAACTTCAGACCATAATTCTTGCGCAGTACCTCAGGAGCTACATGGTAGGACTACCAACTACATCACTAATTTTTCCACTTGGCGAGGACCGACATCCCAAATTCAGTAGCCAGAGGAGCGTCCTCATCTGTACTAGCAAGCAAGAAATTTCCAGGCTTCAAATCTCTATGCATAATGCTCAAAGAATGGCACGCTTCCACCACACCCATGATGGTCCTACTTTGCTCATTGATAATCCTCAAAACTTCCAACCCAGCAATTTGCCCAGCATCAACAACTTTTTCCATGCCTTCCAAAATGGCTTCCTTCGACAGAGTATCCAGATTGTTTATAGAAGTTATGAATTCATTAAATGTTCTTGCACTAGAAGATGACGGTTTAGCTCCAAAAGTGGACTCTTTACCACCATGTTGATGGAGGATGAGAATATATTCATCCCATGAAGCCTCCATAACCATGCATTCAATTTCCTTTGCTGTTAGCTCCAAAACAGAGGAGAAGCGACCCTCAGCTAAAAGTGCATTCCCAATTTGGTGGTCCTGTTGTGCTTTTAACGCAACCTTCACCGGATCTGCAACTACGCAGAAAGACAATTACCATCTGCAGCCATGCGTCTCTCACTACAAAACCTCGTGCACGCCTAATATCATCATAGGACCCAAAACATGTACTCTGTTCAATGCAAGAACCACTTTGATCTTCAAATGTTTTCACTTAAGCATGTAGTTCACGCTTCCTTTGCATGTCAGAACATTTATCATAGTCGATTTCAATTACTCCTTGTTCGGTGGAGTCTTAATGGGGTTTTCTGCAAGGCATGAAGAGGGGAATCTTCATTTACTACAACGAGAGACCGTTCCTTTTTTCCTGACGGCGTTTTGATCGCCTGAGCCTCCGTTAAGTCGGACGGGAAGCCTTCCACACTGTGTGCCCTCTGGGAATTCAAACTCCCAACTTCCTGACCTACAATATCATCATAACCTCGCCCCCTTTCAGAGCGACCAAATTCTCCAACCGCTTGGCGAATGAAACCATCCTCTTCCGACTCTACCGCATCCACATCACCGACCACACGCGGCAACTCTACTGCCACAAAGGTCTTCTCCTCAGGATGCGTTATGCGCTCTGTGTTTGGGGAAATTTGTTGCAAGGAGGACACAGGCAAAGTAAATTCCTCACGCAAGGAGAAGTGAGGAGGGGGCTGCGTGGAGTCTACCTCCCTGGTAGCGCATAAAATAGAAGCATCCTCATCTGGAGCCTCTTCCTCCACGAGACTCCAGGCGCCTTCAACACCCTTCCCTCTATCATCTGCCGTCTCAGGCAAAACAAAATTATGTGCCTCCTCGTCTCCATTCACCGATTCCAGTTCTTGGCAATCGATACCCAAATCAGTAAAAATAGAATGGAGCTCAGCCAATTCCTCCTTCAGCTTTTCATTCCTTTTCTTTTCAGAAAACTTCCATTCTTTCACAAATTTCTTTTTTTCTCTCTCCATACAGTATATTCGCTCTCTCAACATCAAACTCTCCTCTTTTAGAAATACAATTTCTTTGTTCAGGTGTTCCTCCCAGTCCTCAGCTTCTTCCTTGGGTTCATCTTCACTCGCCTGGTACCAGACTGCATCCTCCTCTCCCAGGGAGGCATCCTCCTCATCTCGGAAGGAAAACTCCGTAGACTCTCTTTCAACCAACGGTTGCTTCAAACCCTCTTCTTCAGCCGAATCCAAATTGTCAAGAAATTTTTCAATGACAAAATCAGCCTCATCATCATCAAATACAAAATTAGTTATACCCATTAAAATATATGGGAAGTACCGAGAGGCGAAGCGAGAACCATTATCCATTTCCCAAATTTCACCACCTTCTTCTTCAACTTCCATCTCTGCTCCTTGGTTCTAACAAAAGCTCAACACTTCTCCATAGCTTTGATACCAATTGTAAATATTAAACAAGCAAAGAAACAAAAAAATAAAGAACAAAATCTGAAACACAATTTATAGTGGTTCGGCAATTGCTACATCCACTCTCAAGCAGGGAATCACTTTATTATCAATCACCAATTAACCAATACATGATCTGCCACATATTTATACAAAGTGGGAGAATATGAATGGTCATGTGATCGTGGGCTTCACATCCCAACAATAAGTAGGAGGTATTTTTCACAGCATATCAAATTATGATATTGCTATTAGATTTAATCGTAATTTTACAAGTCAAACTATTGACCCATGTTTAATGGTAGTGGTTCAAGAACCCATCTCTCATGATAATGATAGGTGATGCTCACAGAGGTGAAGCACCTTCACACTGGGCCTTCCGGGAGGTCACTCATCCCAGTACTACTCCAGCTCCAGCGTGCTCAACCATTGAGTTTTCTCCAAGGTTAAAGCTGGGGTAAGCTATGGAACTTGCAGTCTTCTCACTAATTCAAGTGTGAACCACAAAGTTTTCCACCACAAGTTTTGGAACCACAAAGTCTTCCAAGGTTAAAACTATGGGGTTGTAAGCGGAACCACAAGCCAAGGTTAAAGGGCTTAACTTTTGGAGAGAACTCTGTGGTTAGGCACGCTTGAGCTGGAGTAGTACTAGGATGGGTGACCTCCCAGGAAAGCCCAGTGCTTCACCTCTCTGAGCATCACCTAGATGCAATGAGTGCTAAGTGGACCATTCATTATCATGAGAGATGGGTTCTTGTGAACCACTACTCATGAAATATGGGTCAATGAATTTGACTTGTAAAACTACACGATTGAATTCTGATAACAATATCATAATGTGGAGACCTGTTTCTTTGTCGTGCCCCTTTGTATGAGAACCATTTGAATCACTTGCTGTTTCTGGATTTCGATGTCGGTATTTTGCAAGACTGTTATAGTTTAGTTTTTTGCTCGAAAGCTTCTATAGCCCCTTTTAACATATCGAAATCATGGAGTTCGATGAGATAGCCTTTCATTGAGGCATTCTATCTGTGAGTTCATATGCCCTGATTTCTTGCTATGCCATCTTAACTGCCACTGTAGGTGAATAGTTGAGTTCTGATTTGGAATAAATACATCACTCGACCTTGTCTTTTCACTGCTCAATGATTCCTCATTAACACTTTACTTCGGCTATGCGTTTATATCGCCTAGCTGCTAATGTGATTACCAGATGGAGCAAATGAATGATGAGATTCCTGCCACGGTGCATATCTTCTCTTCTGACACTTACAACTCCAAGAAGTGTTTACCAGTATAAAGTTATCTCCAGGAAGCTGCTGCGATCTTTTCTACAATTCATTTCCTTGTGCTTACCTCATATTGCTGCAAAGCAGAAAGAAACGGAGTACTAAATGCGGCAAAAAGAATTTCACACCATACAGGGATGTTGAAAAGCATATTCAGGGAAAATGCTATTTCAATAAATGCCCGGAGCAGCATTCTGTGCCAGCCACAGATAATGTTTCGAACCTGATTCTTAATACCATAACCCGCTTCTTTTTCATTGTCTCTGTTTTAAACAAAGGTAGTGTTTTGCATTTCTCAAAACAACCCTTCTTTTTTTTTCAACAACTTTAAATCTGAATTTAAATGCAATATGGCAACCGTAAATCTGCAAATGCATCGCTTCAAGGAGCTGAAAAACAGGGGTAAAGTTCAAAATTTGCCATGCTTAGAATGTGGGTAACATGCCCAAAAGCTAGTTTTAATTCTTTCAAGGTACACATTATAAAAATCTTCTCAAATATGGGGCTAGAAAGCTCTACAAATTTCAATAGACAAGTCGTTAATTCTTGCATATTTTTTCAAAAGCCATGCATTGAAGGGCTTTGTCAATCTCCTTTATGGAAAGAAGGTGCTCAAGGAATTTACTATATTTTGGGTCTATTTTCTAGGGGGATGTAGCGAGGCAAACTTTCCTCAAGGATGGGGAGAAGGTAATCACTAGCAAAGTCATTTGTAAAAATATTTAAAAAGTTTGATAGAAGGTTTATGTAATGGCAATTCAACTAAACTAGTTTGGAAGGAACCATTAGCAGATCTAATAGGAGATATATGTTTCTTTTTTTGTGTGTGTTGTAGATAATAGAAAAAGAACTTTGCCCCATGATCCCCTTCCTTGATCCACTAAAATTGGGCACACACTTGAGCACTTTTACCTTTATAGGCAACCATTTTTTAAAGAGAAGTCTCAATGTTAGTAATCGATTATTGCATGAAAGTGTTGTGCAGGTTTGAAGCCAGGAGAGTACTTCTATGTTCAAGCGACCTCTTGAGAGATTTTTTCAAGTTTGCAATACTTCACAACTCTTTGCTTGTAGTCTTGAAGAAAGGATCAACATCTTGCAATGGTTCTCTCCCACTAGCTAATCCACCTATCTTGTTAAGGTTTTGGTTCAATATTCCAAGTAGCAATTAGACCATCAATACAATCTTGGTTTTTGAGATAAAAGCCATTCAACTTAAAGGGAAGATGCTTGGAGAGTAGGGTGGGAGTGGAGAGGACAAGAGTGGTAAATATGGGAAGGTGGTAAAAAGAGTGGCAAAGAAGTCTAGAAAAATAAAGTGACCATTGTAGGAGGGTAAGATTGAGCAATTAGGAGAGATATAGAGATGGTCTACCTAACTCATTTTTCTCAAGAAGCCTTCACGACAATTATTCCAAGTGATCTAATAACGCATATGGATGTTGAATTTACCTAGAAGGGGGTCATGATCTCCAAGGGTGTTTTGGGAAAAGGTCCAAGCTTCAAATTTAGAGTGGGATAGGTGAGAAGAGATTTTCCAACTACAATCATATGGGTGTTATTCCATGTTAAAATAATCCCCTAGGACCCATTGATAATTAGGGAGGTGTAGACAAAGCCATTCCAATAGTAAGGTTCCCTCAATGGGAGAATTAGGAGTAGAGATGGAGCGAAATCCAACAAGAGTACCATTAATGATAGTAGTAGCCTAACAACAAGAATTATTGGGATCTATCTAGTAGCCACAACCTTTTTAGCTAACCAAGGGGCAAGGCCCAAAACAACACTTCCCCACCATCATCATGATTGGTATGAAGGAAAAGGGCATCATGCCAAATGATAGTAAGGGTAGCATCCAAGTGGATGATGCCAACTTCCGCTTCTTGAAGTATGAAAACATCAATTTGGTTATTTTGGATTGATTGCTTGACTTGATATTTCTGAGTAGGGATTGTCAAGCTCCACATGTTCTAGGATTAAATATGACACTTCATTTGGATGATTCAAGGGAAATTTCCTCATTTTCTATTAACATATTGAACTAATTTTCTACATAACAAGTTTGTAAGTCCATAGAGTGGTATTGGCCAAGTGCTTCTTGAGATGACAATTAAGTCAAAGTTCTTATGGGGCTAAATTAGGTTGGGAGGGTAGGATTTTCTTAGGAAGATTTTTTTTGCCAAGGAGAGGAGCCTCTTTCTTTATTTTAGAGACTCTAATCCAAAACTCAAACACAAATTGGATGTGGGCGGTGGGTGGATGATAGGGGGGGGAGGGGATGGATGGTTGGAAGGGAGGATTATATTAGGATGGGTTATTGTCAAGGATTGGCGGAGAGGGGAGATTGGGTGTAATAAATTTATGAATTTCTTCATTAAAAACAATAGTGACATGGTGAGAATTAGCTAGAGGTCTAGTTGATTCATTTTGGTTTTATAGATAGGACAATCACATATGAGGTGTCCTTCCCTACAATAGTGGAAATAATAATTAGGTTTGTTAAGGTAAATGATTCATTGTTAAAATCTGAAACTAGGCCCAACTAACTTGATGGAGTCTAGGAGAAATTATGTTAAATCCATCTCAATGCAAACCCTAGGATGTGCAAATAGATTGACCCATTTATTAAAATGTTACTTACACCAAAGCACCTTTCCCAATTGGGAGGCAATGTCTTATAGGAAAGGGTAAAAAGCTAAGTTTAGGATGGGGAATTCAACCCACATAGGGTATTTTTATTTAGTTATTCCTTTTGGATGGAAATCAAGGTACTAAGCTTGAACATAACATGTTTGACAACAAAAGAGTTGTATTACAAAGCAACACATGCATAATTTGGGTCAACAAAGGTGCATGAGACATATCCCCTACCAAGGCTCCTAAATTATTCTAATGTCCATTCCTTTAGCTCATTATTATGGGTCCATTTACAAAAATATTGTTTAGACATGATACCTTTGAGAAATAATAGAATAACGATTTTTTCTTTACAACCCTAAATAACTTCAATGATTCCCCTAGGAAGCTCAAATGAAATTGCCTTGCCTTCTGAACAACTATCATGTGATTTAGTGGTTTGTTGGCATGGTGAACTACATATTTCATTTATGAAACTTTTAGTCGATGCGTGTAAATATTTTTGGGGCTAAGCTAGACTATCAATACACAAGCCTACTGCTTGGTAGTCCATAGTTGCTATATTTTCCAAGTCATTAATCATAGGGCCCATAGGTTTATCTCCTTTGGATTTTTATTTTTATTTTGAAATGTTGAGCTCTTTAGATTTTTTTCACGTTTTTGAGTTTTACTTTCAAGTCAGAGTGGGCTCCAAATGCCACTAATTGGGATGAATCAAGTTTTTTGTGTTTGCTCCAACATAGGTAATTTGAAGATACTCCAACATAAAGAGATAAGGAAAGAAAATTAGGTTTTTTTGAGTTGTAGAAATGTCCAACTTCTTCTATCATTTCAAAATTTTCTTCATAATTAGACTCTTACTATATTGTGAACATACTTTGACCAAAATATTCCAAATTGGGCAAAATTAATATCAATTAGGCAAAAGGTCCAACATCTATTAAGTGGTATTAGGGACAATACTTCACGTTTAGATATTAATTAATGATCCCATTTTATAGTGCTAGGGTTAGGTTTGGGCCTATTCTGTAACTTCAAAGAGATGATGTGCATGTATACTATGCTTTTCCATGTTTAGATAAGACTAGTGGGCACCAACCTCTAGATGCTCTTACCATGCTTTGTGATTATTCAAGAGTTGGTTGTGGAGTTTGCAAGGGAGGGGATATATAATAAAGTGGCCACATTCACACATCATATGGATCATGCACCATCATATCATGTATGTGAATTTTTGGAGAGGTGTAGGACCAAGTTTACATCATATGAACCATGTATCATCATATCATGTAAGTGACTTTTTGGAGAGGTGTAGGACAAGATTTATGATGATACCTCTAGGTTTATTAGAAACACCCCTCTAAGCTTTTTTGGAGAGGTGTAAGACAAAGTCTATGCCAACATCTCTTGACATAGACCTATCCAAGATTTTGAATATGAGAGATGCACAATATTTACTTGGAATATCAATGACATGTAATAATAATATAATATCACTATGACCCAAAATTTGTTGAACCAAGAAACCTTCTACAAAGGTCTTAACATAAAAGTAAATGAATATAAGGAAAAAATAATAGAACCATATTAGACTAATCAACTTGATTACAAAGTACATATGAGCCCTTATTTATATAGAGTAAGGTTGAAGTTAATAATGAAATTATAGGCTCTTGTTTATATAAATCAAGGTTGAAGCTAGTAATAATATGATAGGTGGAAGCTAAATCTACCAAATATTGCATGATAAGTAGTAGCTAACTCTATTTGGATTTGCATGATAGGTGGATATTAACTCTAATTGAACTAGTTACATTTAACATATGACAATCATATATACAATATATGGAATGCAATGAACATGAAATACTATAAAAAATAGAATGTTCACACCACCTAAGTAAGTTTAACTAGCCTAGTGTCAACATAAACAAAGAATTTATACTTAGTGTGAGAAAGACAAGCCATTTAGTTCTTATGAACACACAAACACTCCTTAGTGTAACTTAGGGAGAGAAAATAAAATAAAATAACACAAATATTCAAATATGGGTAGCCAAAAAATGAATAATTAGGCACTCACATGTATAATTTGATTAATGAAAGAAATATGATAAGGTGTATCTAATATATTCCCTAATGAAAATTTCCTTCACCTAAGCATTGTCTGAAGTTGAACATATTGTGTCATAACTCAAGATTTAGTGAATATGTAACCAACCCACTCTTTGGTAGGGAAATACCCCAAGTTGATAACAAACTCTTGGATAAGTTGTTAAAGAAAGTGCATGCGAATGTCAATATTTTTGGTACATTTTCTTCACTAGGCTGAGAGAAACATAAATCACACTTTAGTTGCCACACTAAAAATTAGTAAGATTGTGAGGCCCACCCGTTGATTACTAGACATTATGCTATTTTTCTTTCATTTAGACTAATACATTATGATACTTTTCATGTTGATTACTAGAAATTATGCTATTTTGCTATCATTCAGACTCATACTTTATACTATTCGTGTTATAATAATATAGATATTGGACACTATATTTTGATTTTATGGATGATTAAAATGCATGTGTAGAATTGATAAATTATAGTCCAATAACTTGTGATGCAAATGTTAATTTTGATATTGTAATGAGTAAAATGATTAAGTGCTAAATAAAGTTAGGAAATGAAAAATTATTGCTTACCTTGTGAAATTGAATAAATGCTCTTATGTGAATCCAATGATTATGAATCTTTGAGATTATGATAATTAGCAATTAGAATTTTGGTGTGATTTAAAATGCTTTATAGAAATTTATAATGTGAATGTATATGTTTTATTTTGGTTGCTTTGGCTATGTAATTTTATTGGATGTATTAATGTGTGAAATCGAGTGTGCAGGTATATTATTCTATGGTCAATGGAATCGGAGGCCTTCAACGAACTCAATGTAACAAACCTCGTAATGCCGACTATAGTCCATTTGGAGGGACTACAATTTCTTAACGTAATGTGACTTATGTAATGTGGTTTGAGATATGAGTGCATGTGAATTATGAAGTCTTAAAGTTTTAAATTTGAATTTGAATTTTGTAATTTTTTTTTTGGTCGGGTATCTGTCCCCCTTTAAATTGTAGTGCGCCTGGTAAACTTTTTTCATGTGACTAGTGGTGCTGGTGCGACACGCCCTTCGGTGCCATGGGTTTGGGGGGAGACTAGACCTTGTGACCTCTTGCCTGCAACAAGATGCTTTAGCCAATTGAGCTAGCCACCCCGCCCCTTACTTTTGTAAATTTTATCATTGAGGGAAATTTCAGATTTAATTTTTTTGAGTCTTTAAAGGGGTGAAAACGGTTTTATTTTGTGTAATTTTATAAATTTTAAATCCTTGGGGTGGTAACCCAAGGGTTGGGTACTTAATTAAACTCATATCTTAGAATAAATCCAAGATATGACCCCTCTTAATTGCCTATTAAGAGGGGTGACAAATTTTGAAGTTGTGGGGAGTGGATGGACTTGTTCCAATCACATCACCATTTTTCTCCAAGTTCAATTATGCATGGAAATTTTTTGGGGTGGAGTTTTTCCAAGTGGACCCCACCTTCTTTATGATTCTTTTTGATATTTTTAAGGAAGGAGTGGAAGATACTCCTTCCCTTAAAAGTATCCCACATAAGGGATACTTAAAGGGGTGTGTTGGAGGGATGGGAAGGTGACAAGTGTCACCTCCCCATTGGTGATGATCTCAATTGGGACTCTATTTATCTTTTCTTTTTTGGTAATTTGGGATTCTTTTATTGTTGCATTTTTGGAAATTTTTCGGAAGGAGTTGTGTGCAAAGGATTTGAGGAGTTGGAAGGCTTGAAGCTCTTTTTAAAAAATATTTTCCTTGGAAAGCTTGAAGAGGTAGGAATCAAGCTTCTATATATGTTTATGTATGAACTTAGTTGAATATTTGTAATGAATGATTGTGTTTTCATTGTATATTCCTTTTCTTGCTATGATAAAATTTGGGATGGGTTATTAGGGAGATTGCTCTCTCACTTCATGAGAGCTCCCCAAGTGTGGGATTGAGAGAGGAAAAACCTCCCTTGTGGAAAAATCCATCCTTTGCAAAGGTGGAGCTTGGGTATGAGTACCTATCTTGTTATTGGAGCATAGTATTTGGGATGTGAATTTAGATGCAATGAGAATGAGATATGTGAAGAGAGGTGTTGAAAACTATTTATGAACTTTCTATGTTTTTTGTCAATTGGATAGAGATGTCACCTCATCTCCTCCTTATGAATCTTGTGAAGATGCATTGTGTGTGAGCCAATCATTGGGCTTGAGTGATTATACATATTTGCACATGTGTATCAATGTTTTACTGTATGGAATGTGTTTGAGTGTTACTTGGTTCCTATGAAGACCTCTTAGCTTGATGGTGGCTAATTTTTCCAGCTAATGGTTGGGTGTTGAGCACCCCATTTTCCTTGGCATAAATGTGTTTCTTGTGTAGGTTGGAAAATCCATGAATACTTGCATGTTTGAGAAGTTTGCATTTCATGTGTAGTTTTGGTGAACCTTGGAGGGTAATCCAAATTGTGGAAATGAAAAGAATCCCTTATACATGAAAAATTTTCATTTTGTTTCAAAAAAATATAACATGGATTTTCATTTAAAAAAATGGATGTCATTTTGATGAAAAAGGCACACATGTCTTTTGGTTTGAAAGAAATTAGTTAATGTGTTTCAAAAATAAAAATATAGCACAATATAAGTCAGTTTGTTTTAGAATGAAAATAAGTTATTTGTTTTAAACAAATGAAATTCATGATTCCATTTAATAAAAAATTAATACTTAGTATTTCCATTCATTTTAGTGATAAAATGTTTTAATGGTAAATATGAGTATTTTCCTATTGGTTAAGTTGTTGTATAAATTATTATTTGAAACAATCCTTTAATAATTTAGACAATGGATGAATATACATAGTAGATATGAGGTTGTTTATATACAAAATATAACTAATATGTGTGTGTGTGTGTGTGTGTGTGTGTGTGTTAATGTGTCCTGTATGAAACTCTCAAAATAATATCTATATGTGAAAGAACACCTAGTGTTATCCAATCATAGTTAACAATGGTGTAATGGTTAGTCACACCTATATTATTAATGAACCACTATCACATTTAGATCTAATGAAAATTTAAATTGTTGGAGTCTAAATATTTTGAACAAAAGAAATAATGGCAGATGGGATAGAGAAATTTGAACCACCTTATAAACTAGGTAATCCCATTTGGGTTGATGGTAGGAGATTTAGATAAAATAGTAATGATAGAAGTTATTTTTCGAGCTCTTATGTTGTATGGTGGTCAAAACTAACATATTTCAGAAGTTTAGAATGATATTAGATATAGGCTTTTAGAGTAAATACATCTGGATATACAAATATTTAGCAATGCCTAAGGGAATAGAGGAAGGAGGACAGAGTCGATTAAGTCAATGGAGTAAAATAAACTTAGAAATAATAATAATAAAATAAAATACCCTAAGAAGAGGCACGTTGATCCTTGTGTTAGATGTACCTAGATCCTTTCCTTGGCTGCCATTCCCATTTACTGAGCTTTAGAGGGAAACATAGAAACATCATGGTTAGGGTTAGGGTATATAAACTTAGCAATGACATCTTGGTGTGCAATGGGTATGTTGAAAAGGTGTGGAAGGTCAATTAGGAAAAAATGTGGTTTATTTTTTGCATACATTTGTGTAGTACATGAGGTCAATTGGTAGATATTTTTAAAATGATACTGTTTATATATTTTTATTATTACTATTATTATATTATTTATTTTATTTTGTATTAAATAAGAGTATTTTATTATTATTAATATATAATATACTAATTATATTTTGTATTAAATAGGAATATAATAGTTATTAATTAGTAATTATAAAAATGATATATATATATTTAATAATTTTGTTAGAGAATATAATATATAATAATAATAAATAATATACTTAACTTACATTATTTATTACTTATGCTAATATATACTTAACTACATAGGATAAAGGATACCATAATGTTAAAACCTAAATGTACCCATTATTAGGATCTTGGGCGTAATTTTTTATTTTAATAAAAATACTCTAAAACCCTCACCGAAACCATATTTTCAAGCTACAACTCACCAAATTGGAGGAATGAAGGGTCAATACCAGCACTCGGATGAGTTTGGAGTGGAAACCAAAAGTGGTGGGGAAAGCAATAATAAGCCGCATGGAAAGCAATAAAAAGCAGTGAAAAATGACAAAAAATGATGAATGGCTGAGATTCGTTTAACTGTCAACCAAGGGCTGTCGATGCTTTTCAACCATTGGCAGACAAACTTTGCTCGACACTCTCAAATAAGGACACGCCTTTGGAAAAATTACTTCCACATGAGCCCAATAAAGATAAGTGCTAAAAAATTGCTTGTGAAATAAATACTTTCGTGAGATATTAGGAGTTATAAAAAAGGATGATTTGATTGTTATTTCATTATTAGTTAGATTTCACTGTCTAACCAAATCAAACGGTAATAATAATATCATATTAGATCAACTATTCATGTAAACATAGATATTAGAGTTGATTGACAATATTAGTTCTAAATTTAAATTATATTATACTAATTTGGATGTTAGTTTGGATCTAATATTAATATCAATATAGGTATTAATATTAATTTATATGATAAATTTAATTTTAATTTAAATTGGAAATTTATATTAAATATTAATCTAGTATTAATTTTGGAATTAGTAGTAATATATGTATAGGATTTATTGCTATTAGTACACTAATTTAATATTAATATTATGTAGACATCAATATTGAATATTAATGTAGGATGCCATGTAGGAAACAAAAGGGTCGTGGATGTGGTACGAAGGAGAGAGAGTTGAGACACCATCAATAATACCACACTTACCAAAGGCTCCTCAACATATTCGCCGATGAACCTCAATTCCCAAATCCTTCTTGTATTAGAGGATTTGATTGGGGTAATTCATGCCAGACTACCAAATGCAGAGGAGGGTTCTCGATGCAAGAAGTCACAACATTCTACAAGAGCACACATATATGATCATAAAGAGTGTAGTAGAAGCCCCCCTTGCATTCATAATGAGCACTATGATGAGGGAGAGAGAGGATCAATCCACCACAAGTACCTAAACCAAAGGTAGTAGTTGAGACTAGAGAAACTTGAGATGCAAGTGATCGGATTCATAAATTATTACTGTTACATCCACCTAATTTTGTGGGATCCATAAATGGTGTAGAGGCTGATTCTTGGGTTCTCAGTCTTGAAAGGTGTTTTGGATTGCATGCATATGCAAGCAATTTAAAAGCATGTTTTGTGATACATTTTCTTCGACTCATAATCTTTGCATGGTGTCGCTAGGAGGAGCACATGCATCACCTCTCTATTGATACCATCACTTGGGAGACCTTCCTTGAGTTGTTCAAGACATGATAGTTATTCGAGCACTTTAGGCAATGTTGTATTGACGAGTTTCATGATCTCCAATAGAGGGGACTATTATTAGCACAGTATGAGAGCTAATTCTTAGAGATATTGCAGTATGTGGACTATCTTCAAGACAAGAAGCTTCTTGTCAACCATTTTATTAGGGGAGTGAATGTGGGAATATCAAGACCCATTCATATGATTGATCTAGATAACCTTCAGGTTGTTGTGGAGAAGGCCCTCATTGTTGAGGAGAATCAAGGGAAATCCCATGATGCACGAGAGCAGTTCCAAAATTGTAATCAGGGCACTCAAGTACAGGGTTTGCATTGACCTCCCCTTCCTTTAAAGGGAGGATTTAGACCCTCTGCAAGACCACCTAGGCTACCACAATAACAACAAAGTTATATGACCAAACCTCAACAATGTTTTTAGGGTGGCCACTCTAGGCCATGGCGACCACAAGGTGTCCTCAAGAATAGGGTACCACCCCAATATGCTCACAACAATCTTTCCGTGGAGGATATAGTGGTTCTATCAAGACTGGTGGGAAGAAATTTAGTAGGACTCAATCATCATAGGTACAAGAAAGAGGTTCTTGTTATGTGTATGGTGCAGTTGGGAACTTAGCTAGAGAGTGTCCTCAGGGTTTTGAAGTTAGAGGTTAGTGCACAGCGGGATCTACACGGACAATGGGTGATGTGAGAAGTTTCATTGAGTATTTGCGGTGGTAGAGAACTGCCAAGTTGAGCACTAGATCATAATCATTGAGGCCCTAGGTATGATAGAAGATACACATGTTTCCATTTTATTTGATTTTGGGGTGTTTGATTCTTATATCCCCTTTTGTAGTGGAGTATAGTAGGCTAGTGGCATCTAGGCAGGATGCTAGGTGGGAGGTTGGACTAGCCTCAGGGACTAAGGTGTTTGTAGATTCTTTAGTCAGAGATTGTCTACTACTAATTGAAGACATGACTACTACAATTGATCTTCGTGTTACTCCACTAGGCTGCTATGGAGTAGTTTTAGGTATGGATTGACTCAACGTACATAAAGCTAAGGTGGATTGTTGCTGAAAGACAATTGAGTATGTAGAAAACCATGGTATAATAGTGGATATTTTAAGGGTGTAGATACCTATTTCCCTTTGCATGATATCCACTATGCAGCTGAAGCAATGTATGAGAAAAGGGATGCCAGATGTTTTCCATCACCATCAATGATAAGGGCGAGGATGAGACAAAGACATCATTGGATGACCATCCCATTCTTGGGGAGTTTACTGATGTATTTCCTTTCAAGTTTCCAAGCATTCCACCACATTGTGATATTGAATTTCATAAAGATTTGGTACTAGGAGCTAAGCCAATATTGAGGGAACCCTCTAGGATGACCACACACAAGCTTAGTGAGCTCAAAATACAATTAGAGAAGTTTCCCAAGAAAAAAAACATGTCTGTTCATGTGTTTTTCCTTGGGGTTCTTATGTCATCTTTGTTAAGAAGAAGGTCAGATCCCTTTGTCTTCACATAGAATTTACACAGTTGAATAAGATGACAATTAAGAATCATTACCCTTTCAAGGATCAATGATTTTTTGATCAGATATAGGGAGCTAGAGTGTTCTCAAATATTGACCTCAAGTCTAGTTATCATCAATTTCAAATTGCAGAGGAAGATATTCATAAGACCTAATTTTAGGACTAGATATGGACATTATGAGTTTACTACGGTATTGTTTGGGTTTGACGAATGCCCCTGCAGTGTTCATGAGCCTCATGAATGGGGTATTTTGTACCTTCTTATATTGGTTTGTGATAGTGTTTCTTGGCGATATTATGATATACTCGTGAACAAAAGAGGAGCATGAGGGGCACTTGCAACATGTTTTTTAGTGTTTAAGAAAAAATCAATTAAATAGAAACTTGTCGAAGTGTACCTTCTTTCACTTAGAGGTTCAATACCTTGGTCACATCATATATGGTGATGGTATCTTAGTAGATCCATCAAATATTAGGGCCATAATATATTGGACAACACCTACCACTGTGATATAGGTCCATATTTACATGGGTTTAACAAGGTATTACCACCATTTTGTCAAGGGATTTTTCTAGGATTGTGCATCCTATTACTTCCCTTCAGCACAAAGGGAAGAAGTTTGAGTGGATAGAGTAGTGTGAGAGGGCCTTCCAAACCCTCAAGGAGAATCTCACTAGTGCTCCTATCTTATCAGTTCCAAACCCATTAAAAAATTTCATGGTTTTCTCTGACGCCTCGATGGACAACTTAGGTGTGGTGCTTATGCAAGAGGGTAGAGTGATCACACATGAGTTGAAAAAACTAAAGACCCATGAGATGAATTACCTTACTCATTATTTAGAGTTGGTAGTGGTAGTTCATACTTTAGTTCAATGGATACATTTTATTTTGGTACATCACTTTGAGTTGTATTTAGATAACTATAGTCTTCATTATATCTTCATGCATCCAAATCTAAATGCTTGTCAGAGACATTGAATGTAGTTCCTATGTGAGTATAACTTTGATGTGTAGCACATCAAAGTGAAGGAGAATATGGTAGTAGATGCTTTGAGTAGGAGGCGAGATGTGTTATCAGCTATATTTGGGAACATATTTGAGGAGTCGGATTCTACAACACTTACAAGAGGATGAGTGGTACATGGAAGTCCAGTAGGAGATCCAGTCATAGAGGGCCCTTAAGAGTGAGTCTTTAGGATACACCTTGGAGATTTATGGTTTACAACATAGAGGCCATATCTACATGCCTAAGGTAGGTTCTCTTCATATAGTCATACTATTAGAGGCACATAGACCACCCTATGTAGCACATCCAAGAGTGAAGAAGATGCATGCCAATCTTAGATAACTATATCATTAGGTAGGGATGCGACAAGACATTGAAAATTATGTGACTCAATGCCTTGAGTGTTAGAGAGTCAAGGCTGGGCATCAACATCCAATAAGACTTCTTTACTCACATAACATTCGTGAGTGGAAATGGGATACCATTTTGATGGATTTATTGTTGGTCTACCTTTTTCCTCACACCGCCATGATGCCATCATGGTGACTATTGAAAATTTGACCAAAGTAGCCTATTTCTCACCCATGTATATGAATTATATGACTCTAGTAGTGGTGAGGGTATTCCTAGATGATATTGCTATACTACACAAAGTCCCTCACAAGATCATATCAGATAGAGATTCACTCTTTATGTCAACATTTTGTACATCATTGCAATAGGTTTTTGGCACACAACTCAACTTCAGTTCAGTTTATCACCTTGAGAAAAATGGGTAGACGGAGAGGGAGAGTTAGGTATTAGAGGACATGTTACATATGTTTATGATGGATCACCAGTCTCATTGGGAGTACTTGTACTTGGTTGAATTTTCTTATAATAATGAGCATCATAGCTCCTTTGGAATTCCACCATTTTAGGATTTGTATGAGAGACCTTGCAAGACCCCTTTGAGTTGGGATCATATAGAGGAAAGAGTGGTGATTGGTCTAGACTTGGTTCAAGATATGGATTGACAAGTGGATTTGATTAGAAAACATCTACAAGAGACATAAGATCATTAGAAGAAGTATGTCAATGCTATTGAGGATTGATTGAAGCTTCTCAATTGGTGATTGTGTATTCTTCAGAGTGTGACCACATAAGATTCTAATCCATTATAAAAAAGGTTCTAAGCTTGTACCATGATTTTCAAATCCATTTGATATCTTAGAGAGGATAGGTCTTGTAGCTTATCATCTATCCTTATCACCTAGCCTTTCATGCATCCATAATTTGTTTCATGTATCAATGTTATGATGCTATATGCTTGATGATTCTCATATACTAGATTAGGATGCCTTGCAGGTGGAGTCAGGTGGGAGGCTAGCATTGGAGCACATTCAAATTTTGGCTCAATGGATGTTGGCCCTTCGAGGGATAGAGCTAGACTAGGTCAGGGTCTAGTGGGATTGGTATTATGAGGTTGCAACTACTGGGGAGGATGCCTCATAGTTGGGAACATTATATCCTCACCTCTTTGATGAATTCCAAGAGGAAGTTCATTCCTAGAGGGGGAGGATGTGAGGCCCAGCTGTTGATTACTTAACATTATGCTATTTTTTTTTCATTTATCCACTGATACATTATAATAATTTTCATGTTGATTACTAGACATTATGCTATTTTTCTATCATTTAGACTAATACTTTATATTGTTCATGTTATAATAATTTAAATACTAAAAACTCTACTTAATTTTTATGGCTGATTAAAATGCATGTTTAGAATTGATAAATTATAGTCCAATAACTTGTGATGCAAATGTTAATTTTGATATTGTAATGAGTGAAATGATTGTGTTAAATAAAATTAGGAAATAAAATATTATTGCTTACCTTGTGAAATTGAATAAGTGCTCTTATGTGAATTCAATGATTATGAATCATTGAGACTATGATAACTAGGAATTAGAATTTTGGTGTGATTTAAAATGATTTATAGAAATTTATAAGGTGAATATGTATATTTTATTTCGATTGCTTCAACTATGCAATTTTATTGGATGTATTAATGTGTGAAATTGAGCGTGCAAGTATATTATTCTATGGCCAATGGAATCAAAGGTCTTCAAGGAACCCAATGTAACAAAACTCATAATTCCGACTATAGTGTTGCAAGTATGAAGGTGTTATCATTGATGTCAATAATCCTGTGTTATCATTGGTGTCAACTGTATCGTGGTTGAGAGAGATTGTTGTAGTATTGTGTTTTGGTGTTGCTCCACATTTCTTCTAGGTTGAAGATCTGCTTGTGTGGTTCAGATATGTTGATTACAGGTGTTCAAAGATGCTATATTCAAAATTTATGGTAATGGATTTTTGTACAAAATAAGTTATGTTCACCAGTGTGTGAACTGTGCATTACAAAGGTGTCTGGGAGAAATGTCTTTTCTTTGCATTTCTCCGCAGTTGTGTTTCAGGACTTGCGATTCTGAGTGAGAGTTGATAGTGTTGGTCTCTTGCCCATGTCAAGATGATTTGTGGTTTGCTGTTCTAGAAGATGGTCTTTTGAGTTATAGTGTGTGGCAGTGTTGTCAGTATGTATCGGGCTTGTACATTCTTCAGGAAAAATTTGTTGTGAAGGAGTTTATTAGTTTTCAAGATTTTTTTGGATCATGTTTAGGTGAAGTTTGTTGTCTGGAAGTTATGGCTTGATAAAACGAAGTGTGTACTTAAAATTTTAATGGTGTTTGCACAAGTAACAACTGACTTGGTGTTTACACTACATGTGAAGCATCTTGAAAGTTTGTGGAAGTGTGTTGAGGCGTGTTAGGAAAAATTGGGTCCTAGACAAGGATTTGTGTGGTCCGCCTTCATTCCTATCCACCATGAGAATGTCTTGGTGACAACCTATTATGAATTTTCACATTTGAGGTGCATTTTCGACCTTGGAAAGGGATTCAAGGTTGAGGATGATATAAGTATGAGTTGAATTGTTGAAGGAGGTCAAGATAGATGTAAGATAGATGAAGGTGTGAATTATGTGATGCGAAATTGAGTAGAGTAATGTGAACTTTCAAGTGTTGGACTATTGGATGTAGTCAGCAGAAGGTGTCTGCATTCATTCAAATAGACTACAAAGTTGTTGGAGCCATTATGGTGGAATACCTATTGCATTGAGATCATGTTCTTTGTGTAACATTTCTTCTCTATCTTCTTTTCATTCTGACAGTGAGCCTTGGTTGTGAGCCTTTCTAGACAATGTGTCCTATTTTGGCAGTGAGCCTTTGTACTGATTTTTCTATTACTTATATTGTGAGCTAATTCCCACCATAGTTTTTCCCTTCTTGGATTTTCCAAGTAAATTTGGTGTTCTCTTGTGCATGGTGTTGAGTTGTTTTAGTTTTTGTTATTTACTTTTCATTCTAATTCATCACAACAAATTAAGGGTTTAATGAATACATGTGGATCTAATTACCATTAAGGGTTTTGATGTTTTAATTAGATACAAATAATTCACTCCCTCTCTTAGTTGTCTTGTTCATTCAACAATTGGTATCAAATCAAGTTTCCTTGGAGAAAAGCTTAATAGCTTGAGGTAGATCTGGGATGGCGAACAAGAAGGACATCCCTATGTTTGATGGAACAAACTATGCATTCTAGAAGGTTAAGATGGAAGGCTATCTAGTTTGCCTTGGATATGATGTTTTGCAAGTAGTGAAGACTAATTACACTATACCAACAAATGGACCGAGCACAAGTGATGATATCAAGGCCTATGAAATAAATGGTAAAGCAAGGTTTGTTCTTTTGAGTAGTCTTGAAAATTATGAATTAGTAAAAGTTATGGATTTGAAAATTGCTAAAAGAATCTAGGATAAGATAGAAAGTATTTATGAAGGAGATAATAAGGTTAAACAAGCTAAGATGTAGAATTTGAAGGCACAATTTGAGAACTTGCGAATTCCTAAAGATGAAACACTTACAAGTTACATGTAGAGGGTTGATGAACTTGTTAATGCAATGAGAAGTCTTGGTGCAAAAGTCAAAAAACCTAAAGTGGTAAAGAAAATTCTCAGAACTCTTCCTGATTCATATGGTCAAAAAGTTTCTACTATTGAGGAAGTTACAAATTTTACACTAGAGATCAGTTGTTTGGAACACTAACCACATTTGAGATGAGAAAATTTGGTTTGAACAATGGAACAAAAGTGGATACAACTTTCAAGGTTGGAAAATTAGAAAAGATTGGAGATTTAGATGGAGATGATCTTGATGATGTGGAAGCTAACTTTGTAAGAAGGATGAAAAAGGGCACCAGTAAGTACAAAGGTAAATTACCTTTCAAATGTTTCAATTGTGGATAGATAGGTCACTATGCTTCAAGATGTCCAAACCAAAGTGTGAACAATAAGAATAAGGAAAAAAAAGGTAAGATGGTCAAAAAAAGCTATTTTGTTAGAGAAGATGTTGATATTTTTGATGATGAATATGATTATGGAGACAATGATGATAATGAATGCTTGTCTTGGATTTAAAAGATGAATTTGTTTCTGCTAACTTTGAAAGATGTGTGAAGGAAAGTGCTCTAGAGATAAAGGAGACAAAGGTTAAGGTTGAAGGTACTTTGGTATCTACTTTTCATGTTAAACAAGATAAGAACTATTGGATCATTGATAGTGGTTTCTCAAATCATATGACCAAATACGAGAGTAATTTTGTTAAACTTGAAAAATATGATGGAGAACTTGTTAAATTTGGAGATGATTCAAGTGCTAAGATTTGTCGAATAGGTTCAATCAATTTTGATGGAAAGCATAATACTGATGATGTTTACTATGTCAAGGGTTTAAGGCATAATATTTTGAGTGTTGGAAAAATGTGTAGCAAAGGATATAATTTTATGTTTTAGGATGATGGATGTGAGATCAAAAAAGGGTTCAGAACTGTGATTGCTTCTAGAAAAAGGACAAATGGAAATTTTTATTAGATCAAGGGTGTTGATGGTTATTGCTTTATGACCCAAATTAATGAGAGCTGGTTATGGCATAGGAGAATGTGTCACATCAATTTTGATAACTTGGTTAGAATCATTTTAGTTCAAGCAGTGGGATATTTTCCTAGGATTATAAAGTCTATCAATTCTGTTTGCAAGGAGTGTCAGATTGGAAAGCAAACAAGAAGATGTTTCAAGGGTAAAGAACAATCTTCTACTAGATTATTGGAATTGGTGCATACAGAACTTTGTGGTCCTAAAAAAGTGAGAAGTCTACAAGGTGACAAGTATTTTATGCTTTTAATTTATGATTATTTTAGAATGACATGGATTACTTTTCTTAGAGAGAAATATGGAGCCCTAGATAGATTCAAAGCATTTAAAGTTATGGATAATAATGAAATGGATTTTAAGATCAAATGTTTGAGGTCCGACATTGGTGGAGAATTCACCTCTAATGAATTTAACATGTTTTGCAAGAATCATGATATAAAATGGAAATTTTCTTCCCCTAAGGACTCCTCAACAAAATGGAGTGGTTGAAAGGAAAAACACAACTATTCAAGAAGCTACAAGGAATATGATGAAAGAAGCTAATCTACCAGAAGTCTACTAGAGAGAAGAAATTCATACTACTGTTTACATACTTAACAAAGTTCAAGCAAAAACAAATAGCACAAAGACTCCCTATGAGTCATGGTATGGAAGGGTCCCTACTATCAAGTACTTTAGAATGTTTGCAAGCAAATGCTATATCAGAAGAGATGAAGAAAACTTAGGAAATTTTGATGCAAGGTCTGATGAAGGTATCTTCCTTGGATATTATACTAAAAGAAAATATTACAGATGTTACAATAAAATATTGAGAAAGATTATTGAGAGTGCAAGTGTCAATATGGATGAAGATCTGCAAAATTTAGTGGTGATAGATAGATATGAATCAGATGAACTTGCCTGCAGAGAAGAAGAAGCAAAAGCTAAGGAACATAAAGAACAAGATGAAGAGGAAGAAGCTTTGGAAAAGACCCCTAAAACTCCTAAGTATGTGAAGAGAAATCATTCCAAAGAAAAAATCATTGGAGACAAAAGCAAAGGTGTGTTGAAAAGAAGGAAAGCCACTAAAGAAGAGGTAAATTTATGTCTACTTTCTAAAGTTGAACCTAAGACAATGACTGAAGCATGTAAGGATGAACATTGGATGAAAGCTATGGAAGAAGAACTTACACAAATTGAGAAGAATCAAACTTGTGAACTTGTCCCAAGGCCAACAAACAAAAACATAATTGGATCTAAGTGGGTGTTCAGAAACAAGGCAAGGGTTGTGTGTAAAATATATACACAAGTTGAAGGAATAGTCTTTGCAGAAACATTTGCTCTGGTGGCTAAAATGGAAGCAATCAAGATGTTTTTAGTTTTTCCAACACATAAAGATTTCAAAGTTTATTAGATGGATGTGAAGTTTGATTTCTTGTATGGAAAGTTGGAAGAGGAAGTATACATGGAATGACCAGAAGGATTTCAGTTGTCAGATAAACCTAATATGGTTTGTAGATTGAAGAAGGAATTGTATGGATTGAAGCAAGCTCCTAGATCTTGATATGCAAAGTTGAATAAGTATTTGATACAACAAGGATTCAATAAAGGCACCACAAACATTAATTTTTACTTTAAGGTTGAGAAAGATCAAATCTTGATTGTAGTAGTGTACGTTGATGACATAATTTTTGGAGGCAATGAAGCTATGTGTAAAAAGTTTGCAGAAGAAATGCAAAAAGAGTTTGATATGTCTATGTTTGGGGAAATTAATTTCTTCCTTGGGCTACAAATCAATCAAATAGATAAAGGAATATTCATTTAACAATCAAAATCTTAAAGAAATGTTGAAGAAGTTTGGAATGGGAGACTCCAAACCAGTATGTACTCCTATGGTTTGCAAATTGAGAAAGAATGATGAATCCCTTGAGGCTGATAATAGCAAGTACAAATCTATGATTGGTGGACTGCTATATCTTACTGCTACTAGACTGGATATTATGCATGCAGTTTTTCTTGTGGCTAGATTTCAAGAAGATCCTAGAGAGTCACATGTTGCAACAATGAAGAGGATATTCAGATACGTAAAGGGCACTCCAGATCATGGCTTATGGTATCCAAAAGATACTAATTTAACATTTAGTGCTTACATGGATGCAAATTGGGTTGGTTGTGTGGATGACTAAAAAAGTACAAGTGGTGGTGCATTCTTTGTTGGATGTAGATTGGTGTCATGGCTAAGTAATAAACAAGATTCAATTTCTTTATCTATTGCAAAGGCTGAATATATTGTAGCAACATCTTGCGGTACAAAAGTGTTGTGTATGAGGAAAACATTAAAAGATATTAGAGTGGTGTAGGATGAGCCTATTTATATATTTTGCAACAATTCAAGTGCAATAAACATTTCAAAGAACCCAGTGATGCATTCAAGGACAAAAAATATTTCAATTAGATATCACTTTTTGAGAGAGAAGGTTGTGGAGAATGAAGTGAAGCTTGAATATGTACCTACAAAGAATCATATTGCTGACATATTCACTAAGCCTCTTCCTAAGGATACTTTTGAGTATCTCTAGGAGAAGTTGGGGGTCATTTCCCCTCCTCTAAACTAGATGCATAAGGAGGTGCATTAGTCCAGTGCATCTCATGATCTATCCTTTATTCTGGATTGATGTTGGTGGCTACCTCTTAGGGGGAGTAGGTAGTGAGATTGTTGTAGTATGGAATGAGTGTTTTAATTATGCAAAGGTTTTTTATTTGGTATAGGTTGGTATGTACTCCTAAGGGGGAGTATTCAGAGTAGTAAAAGTATGTTGCAAAAAAATGGTGAGCAGTTGTCTAAGGGGGAGCGGGAGCAAGTATCTTGGTTCAATGTCAAAGGGGGAGAACAGTTCAAAACATTTTATCCTTTATCACTAATTCAAAGGGGGAGAGAGAATCATATGAAAAAGTGCAAGGTATCAGGGGGAGAAAGTTTATATTTTCCAATCATTAATGTCAAAGGGAGAGTGAACCATGTGAAAAAGAATAAGTTGAAAGGGGGAGAGACAAATGTTGTGTAAGCTGTCTAATCAATAAGAGAGGAGAGTTGTATTTGATGGTTTTTCACATCTTGTGTTGCCATCAATGAAAAATGGGGAGATTGTTGAAAGGATGAAGGTGTTGTCATTGATGTCAACAAGCCTATGTTGTCATGTGTGTCAACTGCATAGTTGTTGAGAGAGATTGTTGCAGTATTATGTTCTCCTGTTGCTCCACATTTCTTCTAGGTTGAAGATCTGCTTGTGTGGTTTAGATATCTTGATTACATGTGTTCAAAGATGCTATATTCAAAATTTGTGGCAATGGATTTTTGTACAGAAGAAGTTATGTTCACTGGTGTGTGAATCGTGCATTACAAAGGTGTCTGGGAGAAATGTCTTTGCTCCATGTTTCTCTGTAGTTATGTTTTAGGACTTGTGATTTTGAGTGAGAGTTGATAGTGTTGGTCTCTTGCCTGTGTCAAGAGGATTCATATTTTGGTGTTATAGAAGATGGTCTTCTGAGTTATAGTGTGTGGCAGTGTTGTTAGGATGTACTGGGCTTGTACATTCTTCAGGTGAAACTTGTTGCAAAGGAGTTTTTTAGTTTTTAGGATGTTTTTGGAACATGTTCAGGTGAAGTTTGTTGTCCAAAAGTTATGGATTGATAAAAGGAAGTGTGTACTTAAAATTTTAATGGTGTTTGCACAGGTAACGACCGACCTAGTGTTTACACTACATGCGAAGCATCTTCGAAGTTTGTGGAAGCATGTTGAGGCATGCTAGGACAGATTTGGGTCCTAGCTAAGGATTTGTGTGGCCCATCTTCATTCCTATCCACCATGGGAATGTCTTAGTGCTGACCTATTCTAAAATTTCTTTTTTGAGGTGCATTGCTAACCTTGGAAAGGGTTTCGAGTTTGAGGACAATATAAGTATGAGTTGAATTGTTGAAGGAGGTCAAGATAGATGTAAGATATATGAAGGTTTGAAGTATGTGATGCGAGTGATGCAAAATTGAGCAGAGCAGTGCAAACTTTCAAGTGTTGGATACTAGATGTAGTGAGCAGAAGGTGTTTGCAATCATTCAAATAGACTGCAAAGGTGTTGGAGCTATTGTGGTCGAATCCTTGTTGCATTGAGATCATGTTCTCTGTGTAACATTTCTTCTCTATCTTCTTTTCATTCCGATAGCGAGCCTTGGCTGTGAGCCTTTCTAGACAACATGTCCTATTTTAACAGTGAGCCTTTGTACTAGTTTTGCTATTACTTATATTGTGAGCTAATCCTCACCGTGGTTTTTCCATTCTTGGGTTTTCCACATAAATTTGGTGTTCTCTTGTGCATGGTGTTGAGTTGTTTTAGTTTTTACTATTTACTTTTCATGCTAATTCATCATAACAAATTAAGGGTTTAATGAATGCATGTGGATCTGATTACTATTGAGGGTTCTAATGTTTTAATTAGATACAATTGATTCACCCCCCTCTCAGTTGTCTTGTTCATTCAACATATAGTCCATATGGAGGGACTATAGTATTAACGTAATGTGACTTATGTGATGTAGTTTGAGACATGAGTTTATGTGAATTGTGAATTCTTAAAGTTTTAAGTTTGAATTTTAATTTTGTAAATCTTATCCTTGAGGGAAATTTTAGATTTAATTTTTTTTGAGTTTTTAAAGGGGTGAAAAATGTTTTATTTTGTGTAATTTTAAACCCTTAGGATGGTAACCTAAGGGTTGGGTACTTAATTAAATTCATATCTTTGACTAAATCCAAGATATGACCCCTCTTAATTTCCTATTAAGAGAGGTGGTGAATGTTGAAGTTGTGGGGAGTGGATAGACGTGTGCTAATCACATCCCTATTTTTCTCCAAGTTCAATTATGCATGGAGATTTTTGGGGTGGAGTTTCCCAAGTGGACCCCCCCTTCTTAATGATTCTTTTTGAGATTTTTAAGGAAGGAGCGAAAGAGACTCTTCCTTCCCTTATAAAGTCTCCCACATAAGGGAGGCTTAAAAGAGTGTGTTGGAGGAATAGGAAGGTGACAAGTGTCACCTCCCCATTGGTGAGGATCCCAATTGGGACTCTATTTATCTTTTCCTTTTTGGTAATTTGGGGATTCTTTCATTGTTGCATTTTTGGGAATTTTCTAGGAGTTGTGTGCAAAGGATTGAGAAGTTGGAAGGCTTGGAGCTCTTCTGCAAAAATCTTTTTTTTTTTTAAAAGCTTGAAGAGGTAGGAATCAAGCTCCTATTATTGTTTATGTATGAATTTGGTTGAATGTTTGTAATGAATGATTTGTGTTTTCAATGTATATTCTCATTCTTGTTGTTGTGATAAAATTTGGGATGGGTTTTTTGGGAGATTGCTCTCGAGGGATAACTTTAAGAACCCCCCTGGGAAAAGGTGTAAAAACTTGGTGAATCTTGTATAATTCTTGAAAAAAGTTAATTTTATTGGCTATTTTTTTCTTTTTTTGGGAAAAATATATAAATTCAATTGAAGAATATTTTGTAATCACTAGAAGTTTGTAGAAAGTCTTGGAAAATTATACTTTTATTGATACCAATAAAATATTTTTAGTGTAAAATTAAACCTATTTTCAAACCAATAAAATATTTACATTGGCAAATTTAACCTATTTCCAAACTAATAAAATATTTTTATTGTTGAATAAAAACCTATATTAAAACCAATAAAACATTTTGGTTGGTGAATTAAACCTATGTTGAAACCAATAAAATATTTTTGTTGGAAAATTACACCTGTAATCAAACCAATAAAATATTTTAGTTAGCGAATCAAACTTTTATTCAAACTAATAAAATATTTTCATTGGCAAATTAGACTTGTATTCAAACCAATGGAATATTTTTGTGGTAAATTGAATTGGCATGCAAATAAAAATCATCGTGTGGATGGCCAAAATATCAAATGTTATATCTCATTCTATTCTAGGATAATTTTCCACACATCCAAATTCTTACATAAAGTCTCCAAAATGGAGACAAGTGTCAACATATTTATAAGTTTTGATTAGAAGTGAGTGAAATTTATTGTGACTTGTTAGTGGATATTGATAATGATTAAGGTACAACAAGCCATTTAATTCTCTATCTTTTCAATGCTTCAAAGTACTCTGCCAAAAGCTAGATGTCAGTGCAACTAACATTTGCAATGGCTCTCACATGTGCTACTGCCAAGTATTGATATCTTTGTTCTTTATTTTTTTAGCTATATATTTCATGGTTGGGCCTTCTTTTTGCCTACTTCTATTCTTTTGGCTTGAAATGGGTTCCATGTTTAGAGTGTTTATCCCTTGTCGCCACTAGGAAGTGAGACAATGTACCTTTCTTAGGGGAGAAGCTACATCATGTTTTCTTATATCAATGTGATCAAGTGGAGTTGGATATTAAAATGGTGGTTGGCTAAGTTTGGCTTCATAATAATCCTTCAACTCTCCGATTTGAGGTTGGTGTGTAGAGTTGGTCAAGTTCCTCACTAGGAGTTATCTCTAGCCTTCTATCTTCTCAGTTTTTGTTCTGTCTGAAGGTTTAGAGAACTATAATTTTAGCTTTGGTTTATCCATAGTGGGTGGATTTCTTGATAGGGACAAGCTACTAAATGGTGACACTCCTGTCTTAATTCTATTTATGATAGTCAATGGACTTGTTGGTGATAACCCTTCCGATTTTAGTAGAAATTTGAATGCTTTATATTTTGTTGTGGGTGAATCATTATATGTTGAGGCATCTAATATTTTTAATTTAGTTTATTTTCTCACAAAGCATGCTTAAGAGGACCCACATGCATTTCCTCTCTTTTCACTGTCTTTTGATCTTGCAAGATCAAGTGAGAGCTATAAAGATTAGTCATTTTTTACCATCTTGGGATTCTACAATGTAATATTTTTCTTCAATTTCAATATATAGTTTATAGTGGCTTTGGTGCTTCTGTTATATAAGCCCTTTTTTTGCCATTTTGGGCTTCCAAGATGTAAATTTTGCTTCAATTTTAATGTAAATTTTATTGTGGCACTAACTATTTTTGTGGTTGTATTAGGCAGTTTAGGTTGTTGTATTAAATTATTAATCATCTATAACAATATTTTTTCATGGTGTGGAGGTCATGGTCATTTTTTTGTGCGTGGGCATGATTAGGTGCTGATTGTATCTAGCTTCTATTAACATGTTTTTTTGGATTAATATAAAACATGCAACCTTGGGTTTCTCTTATGAATAAAAAAATATATATACTCAAAAAATTAAATTAATGTATAAAAATAATTCACTGTTCAAGGAAAGTTTGATGGATGGCTATAGTTTCATTCTAGAATGAAATGTCCAGAGCACTATACTTGCAAATTCAACCTCTGGAATCACCCTAGAGCTGTTCAATTTAAAAAGATCAACGTTTGACCTTTTATTCATGTGCATTATTAAAATGCTTGTTATTTTTTTTGCGTGTGAGGTCCATTTATTAAATTTATGTTATTAAAAAAAATATATTTTACTGTGCAATGAACATTCGATGGATGATTGCAATTGCATTATGGAAAGAAATATCCAGATCGCTAGACTTGTGAACTCAAACCTTTGGAATCACCCTAGAGCCATTAGATGTACTAAGATTGACGTTTTACCTTTAATTCAAATGCGTGAAAGTTGCTAATGAAATTTTTGTAATTAAAAAATTGTATCTATTATATATATACAGTAGCTTTGCCACTTTCAACATTAAAAAAAATAACGTGAAGCCTTGGTTTAAAATGCAACAATTGATTTTTGAAGTTTGAAAATATATTTAATTTTTTTACATATGATACATTTGTTTACTTCTTTAACATATATTAATCTTAATTATCAAGAAAATATATTAAAAAAATAAAAAAGATATACAAAACATAATGAAATTAAATAAATAAATAAATCAAAGATATATATGTTAGTAATATACTCAAAAAATTGTACAATGGCAAAGCGATCAAGAAATGCCATAAAGGAATACACATTTGTTGGGTTGATAAATATGGCATTTCAAAGCCTCTTTCATCATCCAATGAACTGGTTGGAGCTCAAAATGAGGCGACATGGACACCTCCATCAGATTAATGAGCACTAGAAGGCAAATAGCTTTCTTGGGTTTGATCACAAAGCTTAGGCTCTAGTTTGTATTCATGGTAGATGATTATTTGGATCTAGAGGCAATAAAATTGGTACTGGGATGATAGTTTATGGTGGCCAATGAAAGATATCAAGTGAATATAGGTATTGCATCTAGATTTGTAGCTACATTGCTTGATCTTTAGATTTTAAAGGGGATGGTTTTGATTATGGCTAAAATGTTGATCAAACTAATTTTTTTTGGGTGGGGTCGAAGATACTATTTCCATAGCTCAATTGGGGATTGGTATACGATGACCAAAGGATCTGAGTTTGTTATTCATCTTGATATTTTTTGTTAAGAGATATCCCTTCCTTCTTGATGTTAAAGAAATGAAGCTTTGGAGCCATAAAGCAAGGGATTTGAGGGGAGCTAGCTTCCTCAAGCAACTTTTGTATTTGGAACTAGTCTGGAAAAATTTGAATGGGTTTACGATTTCATTGCATACTTACAAGATGTGGTCGACGAGTAGAAATGGTTATGCATATATCTTCTATTAACGACATTGAAATTTTGGCCAAGTGAATTTTGTACCCATATATGAAAATTAGACCCTACGAGGTCATATCTCAAGTGACATGAAGGGTAATAGATATGTAGCAAGGGGTTTTGGAAATAGGGCTCTGGTCATGGCTCTACATAGCCATTGAAAGATTATTGTTATATCTTCCAAGAGCTCTAGATATGTTTTTATGCCCATTAAGCAACCAAATCTAATGATTTTTTTGATAAGCAATAGAAACTATCTCTCTTATGCATCAATATATATATATATATATATATATTAAAAAAATTAAAACTCTTAAGTCATTTTTTGCATGTAAGGTTAGGTCTATTTATTAAATCTTATGAAAATTTCTTAACTTAGAAAAATAAAATCTAGATTTTTTAAAGTTTGACAATGGTTGTACTATTAAATCTTAATGTGTTAGTGGGATATATTTATTGAATATTGATTTAAACTTGAAGTGAGCAAAATTTTATCAAGTTGATAAGTGATAACTTGATATTGAAAACTACACATGCATGAGATACTCTACATGAAGCTAGTTGTCAATTGAAATAAGATTTTCAATTAAATTCATATCGTTTGAATATAGACTGTATAGTATGTAGGACTTCAGACATATGTCAATCAAAATTATACCTCATATGAGTAATAAAATAAATGGTTGTGTTATTCTTTGTTATTCATTAATAGTAAATAATTATTTTGTGTGTTTAGAGCCTATTCAAATTACAAGCAATTAGAATTAATTTTATTACTT